>JANAVB010014600.1:1172938-1275438 GCA_029216955.1 Iris pallida
GTCATAGAACAAGAGGGATCAAACCACATCCACCCAACTGCCAACCATGCAACCTATATAAGTCCCTCCTCTCCTCCCTCCTCAGTACACTCTCCATTGCCAGCTATAGCTCCTCCTATTCTCCCACCGCAACCAATGGCCTCCCCCCGCGCACTGTTCCTCCTGCCCTGCTCGCGTGCGCGCTGCTGCAGCTCGCCAGGCCGGCGAAGCCGACGCCGCAGACGCGCCCGGTGCCTCCAGCCCCGCCGCCAGCCCCGAGTCGTCGCCCGCCGCGGCACCGGACACGGCGGAGACGCTCTTCCGCGTGGACTTCCCGGGAGAGGACGGCATGGAGGAGAGGTTCGAGGCGAATCTGGTCGTCTTGGGGCACTGAGACCCTACGTTTATAGCTTGTGATCGATGAGTTTTGAGTTTATATTTGATGTTCATTCTTGGGATGGAACAATAATTTCGATTCTCTTCGTAGTTTATAAAAATAAAGATTGGGTCAGATTTTTCGTGGATGTGCATGGCTCACAGCCATGCATATACGTACGTACAATAAGGAATTCAAGTTTGTAAGAAGTATGTACTTACAAAAGTCGAATACATAACTAATTACAGAAGGCCAGCAGCAAGAGGCTTTGTAAAAACATGAGTTGTTATTATTATTTTCTAATATCAATAGCCATTATTTTTTTATTAATATCTCCTCCTCCTCCTCCTCCTATTCTTCTCATTTCTCTCCATTGTATAGAAACATGAGTTGTTATCATATATTAAGATGAATTGTAACTTGATAACCTCAAATATTTTATTTTTTGATTCGACATCCTAAATTTTGATATGCATCAACTTAATACTATCAACTATTGAATACTTTTAACTTTATAACAAAAAAAGGAAGAAAAATTGTTGGTGCTTTCTTTACATGGAGAGAGCTTGCTCTCAACATGCCTTGTAAAATTTTAGTCCCACATCGGAAATGCACCATGAGTTATCTCAACATATATACTTGGTTGTGTTGTTGAGAGATGCACATGGGGTGGTGACCCTAAGGAGGGAACCATGTGGGTGATTTTACTAGGAGGTAAGAATAAGGGGCTTAGCGGCTCGGACATGGGCTCATGTGATCGTGTGGCATTTTGTTGGCGCACTTTGCACTTAGCACGTCATGCGGCTCATGCGGCTCATGTAGTGCCCCGAAATTTGTGATACGTATTTTATACGTATTCGTATTTCTGACCCGTATTTTTCTTTTCTTTGATTAGTTAGTTGTAGTTTATTTTCATATTTAGCATTGTGGTTTAATTGTCATTTATCGTTCATGGATTAATTCTGATTAATGGAGCTTGGTTTATTGAGTATTTCATGGTTCATCATGGCATTGCATTGGCTTGGTTTGGTTCGGTTTAGTGGATTTGGCTTGGTTTGGTTTTATGTGGAGAACCACTCCCACTGTCACGCCCCGCTCCCAGAATACGGCGAGCCGAGTACGTACAACATCCCCAGGCTACGCGACCATACAACATGAACCCAATTGCACCCCGCGATTGTCGCCTGTAAGGTCCCAGGTAGGCATAGAGTTAAGGAAATAATACAATTTTTCCACAAAAGAGCACATCATTCATTTATCCCAAAATGTTACAACATAATTCAAGTCTCATCATCAAACACACATATACATTTTGGATTCATTGTTCTTCAAAATACATAACTTACATATTGCATTCATGTTTCTTCAAAATACATAAGTCACCTAGCTATGAAGTTCCCAGAATAAAGCTACAACCCTCAGTCCTACATCATTCATAAAGTTCTGCCTCAGTGTATGCCTGTTCCCTATCCTGTTCTTCAACAATCCCTAGTGAACAAAACTAGGTCGTCAATACGACGAGCAAGCCCTCAGTCAAAGGAGAAGTATGGATACGTAAAATTAAACAAGTGAACAAGATTTAGTATCTAGAATGATTAAATTCATACCATGATATTAGTCAAAAGTAAGTGAATCTCAATTAATGTCACAAGGACACGACAAGATCTTTCTAGACCTAAATGCAAATTTAGAGAAACTCCTGGATCACACACACACGCCTAGCATCTCAACAATAATCCCATTTGCCCGGGATCAGGCTCGTACAAAACGGGTTGGTGCTTAGATACTCCAGCCGTCTGTACTATCACATATTGATGTGATTACAAGCAAGGTAACATCATGAGTGGTTTCCGAATCATCTGGGTCGAGTCATCGCATCATGTGTTATAATCAAGAAGTTCGTATGACTTGGACTTTTCCAAGAATATCGAACCCATTCATTAATGAACCAAGTATTCTGAGCTGAAACTCAGTGTAAGGTGCAAATGGATAGCTGAGCTGAAACTCAGGGCCTGGATGTCCAATTGCGATCAAGAAAGTGAGCTAAGCCTCACCCCGGATATTCGCACGGCCGTACGAACACCGTATCAGGGACTGATCAGTACGAAAATGAAAAATTATATTGCAAAGAAGTCAGCCGGGTGTGATCCAACGGTTTCTCTCCCAAACCCCATGCAACCTATTCTAACATTTAGACTTCGGAGGAACTATCTCCCAAACGGGAGTCCTAGAAGTCAAGTCGCATTCAAATATTAGTTTTCGTCTTTTCTGAAACTAAAGTAGTCCAAGAAATATTGAAAACAAGGTAAAATTCCGAAATGTCCAAGTGGACATGATTCCAAGAATCCCTCCGATATTATAGGTCGGAGATGGATGGTTCAAACGGTCTAGAACTAGAGTCAAATTTTCCAAGAAATCCGAGTTTGTCGAAAATAGACCAACTCTGGAAATTCTCAAAATTTCGGCAGAGTCTCCTTTGTAGTTACTGACCCGGAAATTAATCCGATACAAGTAAACACAAAGAATCAATATACGGGCACGCCGACCCCTTCGGTGGAGCAACCCTCAACACCGGCAACACGCAAATATAAACGGGTACGCCGACCCCTTCGGTGGAGCAACTCTCAACACCGGTAACACATACAGTTCTTTTATATAATAACCAAAAGGAACAAGAAAGAAACTTTCATACCAAATTCCTCTTTACCTTAGCAATTAACTAGAAATTCAAAATTAGCAATTCAATCCTTGGAACCTGGTTGGATATACAAGCAAATTTATAATATGTCAAAATGAACAAGTCCATATATACCAACCTTTTGAAAACCAATGTATGAAGTTCACTGGTTATGTTATTTATAACTTCAATCTACCTATTACCTTCAGGTTTAAAATCAAGGTTATGTCTCAAACCATCAACTACCAACTAAATCTCTTAGAAAACAAAAGTCCAGTCAAGTAACTCCTTATTCATTAAAACATTTATTTGATCAAGTGCATTTTGTCATTAATTGTGATTCTATGTCCACCTTAGAATTCCTAACTATGTCAAAATAAACCTTTATAAATATATATATATATAGGTTGAGCTTCTTTCTATGTACCCTTCTAGAATCGCATTTAGCTTCTCAGGGATGCAAAGAATATATCAATTTATACTTGAAAAGTGAATATAGCTACCATAGTACCTTGATATCCATAAATAGTCATTTTTATTGTAATTTCATGACATTAAGAGCCATTTTAGCTATATTTAAAAATCTGGACAGAATCAAAATATTAAAGTAAATTGATAAATAGACAAGTTTTCATATGAAAAGGGTTATCAAAGATATATTGCATATATATTTTTATACAAGGACTTTTAGGTAGGTGCATATATATATATATATATATATATATATATATATATATATATATATATATATATATATATTATTATTATATGCATAACCTTCTACATGCATGTTGGATATAATTATACTAACATGAAGGTGTTGGCACACAAACGTACATATACATCTATGCGTGTACATACATATATCAGTTTTATGATTAAACTTCTTCCTAAAATATATATATATATCCATAACCAATTTATGTGTCCAATTTCTACGTATATGATTTTACACATTCATGAGTATTTCTATCAATTGACTTTCAACATTCAATTTAGTAATATCACAAGTCTGGATGAATTTCCAAAATTTCAGAAATTCATATATAAACAAACTAAAGAATACAGAAATTATACTAATTAGGTTTTCAAGAGGGGGAAGGGGTGAGGGCTTGCCTTGCTTGAGCCTTGCTTCTAGTTGTGCTCCTTAGAGAATCTCCCCAAAACCCAATTCAGAAACCTAGGCAAAAATTTGGAAATTTTGGGTTAAATCAAATCCTAAATTATTTTACCAATAAATTGAAGAGAATGGGAAGGGAGTTGAAAGGAAGGAAGAGGAAGAAGGAGAAGAAGATGAGGAAGGAGGGGGTCGGGGGGGGGGGGTGGTCGGCCGGCGGCCGACCGCCGGCGGCGCCAGCAGCCGCGGCAGCAGCAGCAAAAGCAGCGGCAGCAGCAGCAAAAGCAGCGGCAGCAGCAGCAGCTAGCGGCAGCAACAGCAACAATTAGGGAAGTAGAGAAGAAAAATAGGAAAAATATTGTGAAGAAGAAGAAGAATGGAAAGAATATGAAGAAGAAGAAGATTACTCACCTGGTAGAGCAAATGGAAAAGAGTGGGTTGCTCTCTCTCATTCTCCCAAATAAAAGAATGAAAAATAAAGGGAAAAGACCAAAATGCCCATGAGACATTGTCATGAGAAGGGAATGCCATGTGGCAATTCCACCATGCATGAAAGCCACATACTCTCTTATGCAAGGATGCAAAATAAATTTTGCATGGGGGGTATTTGAAAAAGTTGATTTATCCAATTTACACTATATAAATTATTGAGAAATAATTTTAGGAAAATAGTTTTTTTTTTTTGAATGGTTAAAAAAAAATTAAAATACCAATAATAAAAATGAAAATTTAGGGTTGTGACACCCTACCCACCTTAATTAAATTTCGTCCCCGGAATTTAAAGAAAGAGAGGTAGAGAAGGATAGGTTGCTAAGTACCTCAATCATCAAAGAGGTAGGGGTATAGTCGCCGCATCTCATCTTCTCTTTCCCAAGTAGATTCTCCTGGTGAATCCTTGTTCCAAGATACTCGAACCAATGAGATGGTCTTGTTCTTGAGAATCTTCTGCCTCCGATCCAAGATCCCTACCGGCTTCTGTTCAATGCGGAGAGTTGGGCCAACTGTGATTTCCGAATGATCCAGTATGTGACTGGGATCCGGCACATATTTTCGCAATTGAGATACATGGAAGACGTCGTGAACTCCTTCGAGAGATGGTGGCAAGGCCAATCGATAAGATACGTCGCCAACTCGGTCCAGGACGTCGAATGGACCTATATACCTTGGGCTCAACTTTTCCCTGGTTCCAAACCTGATTGTTCCCTTTGTTGGCGAGATCTTCAAGAATACATGATCTCCTGGTTTGAAATTCAAAATTCTCCGATGCTTATCTGCCCACATCTTGTGCCTGTCCTGCGCAGCTTGAAGATGACTCCGAACTGCCTTGACCATGTCCACAGTCTGCGTAACCAATTCTGGGCCCAAGAGTTGCCGTTCTCCGACGTCACCCCAGCATATAGGTGATCTGCACTTCCTCCCATACAGTGCTTCAAATGGCGCCATCTTGATACTGGCCTGATAACTGTTATTATAGGAGAATTCTATCAGATGCAGATGATCATCCCATGATCCTCTGAAATCTAGGGTGCATGCCCTAAGCATATCTTCTAAGATTTGTATCATCCTTTCTGACTGCCCATCGGTCTGTGGATGATATGCTGAACTGAACTTCAGGCGACTGCCAAGACTGTCTTGCAAGCTTCTCCAAAACTTGGAGGTGAACCGAGTGTCCCTGTCAGAGATGATACTTACCGGCACCCCATAGTGGCTAACAACTTTCCTCATGTACATATCCGCTAGATGTTCCGTAGATTGTCCAACTCGGAATGGTAGAAATCTTGCGGACTTTGTAAGCCTATCCACTATTACCCAGATGGCATTGTTACCCTTTTGTGTTCTTGGGAGTCCTGATACAAAATCTATTGTAATGTGCTCCCACTTCCATTCAGGTACTGGGAGTGGTTGCAGTAGTCCAGCAGTCCTTTGGTGCTCAGCTTTCACTTGTTGGCATACTAAACATTTCGAGATAAATTTAGCTATTTTCCGCTTCATTCCATGCCACCAAAAGTTTTGTCTCAGATCCTGGTACATCTTTGTACTCCCAGGATAAATGGAGTACTGAGAACTATGTGCTTCAGACATCAGTTCAGTCCGGAGTTCTCCAAATGGTACACACAAACGACTTCCGAATCTCAAGGATCCATCAGGATGCTTTATCAATCCAGTTTGTACCCCAGCTTCAGTTTGACTCCACAATTTTTGCAGTTTCACATCCTTCTTCTGCGCCTCCTTAATTCTTTCCACTAAAGAAGATTGAACTTGTAAACTTTCCCAAATTCTATCTGCAACTGGGCATATCACTTCAATCCCCATCTTTCTGAGATCATCCAATATCTCCTTGGGCGTGTTCATAAAGAAAGCTTCAGGCCTCCTACTCAAAGCATCTGCCACTTTGTTTGCCTTGCCTGGATGATACTGCAACTCCATATCAAAATCCTTAAGTAACTCAAGCCATCTACGTTGCCTCATATTTAACTCCTTTTGGGTGAACACGTATTTTAAACTCTTATGATCTGTGTAAATCTTGATCTGTTCACCATACAAGTAATGCCTCCACAGTTTCAGTGCAAACACAACAGCTGCTAACTCCAGATCATGTGTTGGGTAGTTTCTTTCATGAACCTTCAACTGGCGCGAGGCATAAGCGATCACCCTTCCGTGCTGCATCAACACACAGCCCAAACCCTTGCCAGAAGCATCACTGTAAATCTCGTAACCTCCTGATCCTGAGGATAAAGCTAGTACTGGTGCAGTGACAAGTCTTTCCTTTAATTCCTCAAATGCCGCTTGACTTATCAGTCCAAACAAATTTTCATTCTTCCGAGTCAATCTAGTAAGCGGCTCAACAATTCTTGAAAAATTCTCCACGAATCTTCTATAGTATCCAGTTAAACCAACAAAACTTCGAACTTCAACTACATTCTTGGGAGTAGGCCATGATTTAACTGCTTCTATTTTCTTAGGATCTACTGTTATGCCTTCTCCACTGACTATGTGTCCCAAGAAAGGAATTTCTTTTAACCAAAATTCACATTTGCTTAACTTCCCATACAGCTTCTCCTGTCGTAGAGTCTCAAGTACTATCCTCAAATGTTCTTCGTGCTCCTCCTCGTTCTTCGAGTTAATCAATATGTCATCAATGAACACTATCACAAATTTATCCAGATATTGATAGAATATCCTATTCATCAAATCCATGAATATGGCCGGAGCATTTGTCAATCCAAAAGGCATGACTTGAAACTCAAAATGTCCATATCTAGTTCTAAAAGCAGTCTTTGGTATGTCTTCTTTCTTAATCTTCACTTGGTGATAGCCTGATCTGAGATCTATTTTGGAAAATACAGTTGCTCCTCCAAGTTGGTCGAATAATTCATCGATTCTAGGGAGTGGATATTTGTTCTTGATTGTTAGTTCATTCAGTGCTCTATAATCAATTACCAATCTCAGACTCCCATCCTTCTTCTTTACAAAAAGTACAGGTGCTTCCCATGGAGAAACATTAGGCCTGATAAACTCCTTAGCTAGCAATTCCTTGATTTGTTTATTTAACTCAGCTAATTCCTCCTTGTTCATTGGATATATCTTCTTAGCAATAGGGGCTGCTCCAGGAACTAGATCAATACTAAATTCAACTGCCCTATCCGGTGGCAATCCGGGTAATTCATCAGGGAATACATCCTTAAACTCATCTACAACTCTTGGCCATTCCTCTATCACTTGACCCTGGAGACTCCTTAGTTCGAACTTTTCTAACTCCTCTTTGTCAAACTCCTTCTGGGCTCTAACAAATTCATGCGACTTCCTACTGGGTAAGGAAAACTGTACTTTTCCTTGTCCACAATCAATAATCGCCGAGGTTGCTATTAACCAATCCATGCCAAATACTATATCATAGTTGTCCATAGGAAAGACTAATAGTTTTGTTCGAAAGCTTGCTCCTCCCATTTTAATTGGACAATTTCTACAAATTCGGCTTACTTCTACAATTCTATTGCCCGTAAGGATTTTCAATTTTCTAGCCAGAGGTTGTGTCTCTATTTTATACTCAGATATGAATGATGCAGATATAAAAGAATGAGTAGCTCCAGAATCAAATAGCACTGATGCAGGACTAGATGAAGCAAGTATAGTACCTGTCACCACGTCTCCTGGTATTCCTGCTTCATTGTTATCCATCATAAAGGCTTGGCCGTGATTCTTGTTCTTCTTCTTGTTGTTGTGGTTCTGATTAGCCCTCTGTGCCTGGTGGAATTGATGTGCTTGAGGTGGTAAGACTGGCCTCTGCTGATATCCTGTAGTTGCATTAGGCCTGGGCCCATTGTTCTGGAAGGCACGCCTTTGTTGAAATCCCTGGTTTGCAGCTCTTGGTCCCTGTGCATTATTCTGTGCTACCGATCTTCTATTGTTCTGGGGACATTGGTTCAATCGGTGGTTAGAGGATCCACACTTCAGGCACTTTCCTTGAAGTCTTCTGCAATTATTCTTTGTATGCCCCGGCCTTCCGCAGTAAGAACAACTTAGTACGGGTCTTTTCTGCTCATGCTGGGCACCCCTTAGTTGCCCTTGCCCCGAAGTCCTTCCCTGGGCCGAACCAGTTTCCAGACTCCGCTTTTGCCCTGCAGTCTTCGCGTTGTTCTTGTCATTTTGCATCCTTTGTTGATCTCTTGCAGCTTCGACCACTTCAGTATAAGTTTGACATTTATAAGGGGCCACCTTCATCTTCAATTTATCATCCAGTCCTTCCATGAACCGGACTACTTTCGCC
The DNA here is from genome assembly GCA_029216955.1 of Iris pallida. Classification (NCBI taxonomy): domain Eukaryota; kingdom Viridiplantae; phylum Streptophyta; class Magnoliopsida; order Asparagales; family Iridaceae; genus Iris; species Iris pallida. The sequence continues at coordinate 1,181,856 of JANAVB010014600.1, forward strand.
TTCTCTGTAGATACCAAGCTTGGAGCATACCGGCTGAGTCTGGTAAATTCCGCCGAATATTCGTCGACAGAGGTCTTGTTCTGTTTCAGATGAAGGAATCTCCTTTTCAACTCCAACTTGGCACTTGGGGGAAAGAATCTCTCTTCAAATTCTTCCTTAAATTTCTCCCAAGTCACAACTTCATCAGATTCTTCTGGATGTAATGAGCTCCACCATATGTCAGCCACATCTTTTAATTGAATCCTTACTAATGAAACTATGTCATTTGGCGGGGTCTTCGCGCCCTTTAGTAACGCCTCTGTGGTTCTAATCCACTGCGCTGCTTCCATAGGGGTTTCAGTTCCTTTGAATTCTGGGGGCTTGATTGTCCTAAACTCTGAAAGGGTCCCCGTCTTCTGCGTAGGAGTGACATCCAATCTCTCTAGTAGTTTTGTTGAGGTGGCTTGGGAAAGTTGCATTTGTTGGGTATTGGCCTCCAAGACCCTTTGAAAGAATTCAAAGGCATCAGTTGGTCGTGTCCCGGAGGCTTCCACTTGTGAGGTATTGGGGTCCGATTGAGAAGCCATTTCCTATATTTTAAGAATTGGAAATTCTTAATACACAATTTAAAGGGAACTTAATTTACTAGAGGAGATTGAAAAGATAATTGCAATATATAAAGTCATAACCAAAAGAAGCATATTTCATTCATTACACAAAAGACGATTACAATATGCTTCACTAGGAAGTCCGTACAACTTCTATACTCTAATCCTTATATAAAACTATTTACATCTGTTGTAATTCCAAAATGTTGTACAACAGACAAAAATTTCCCTTTTTCTTCCATACATCATATCTATAAGCTATCTGCTGATCCATCAAAATGCTGTGCAGCAGACAAAAACTACCCCAGTCCTAACTGTCATGCGTCACCATCTCAGCTTTATGTAGGTGATCTCGCGGATCCTATCATGAGGATTGGCCTCTACCCATTCCTCGATGGTCCCTTCATATCCATGAGTAAATGGAGATGGACCGTCCTTCGCAAGGAAGAACCTAAGTCGTAGTTCCTTTTTCCAATATACTTCCGCTCCATCTTCCACATCACGGATTCTGGGGCATAGGCGCTCGAAAAATACACTGTTCACCGGAAGGTCGTCGTCGGGCAACACCTTCCAAGCCTCCCGAGCAAACTGCTCGTATCCGTAATGAGTCCGGTGGCTCCCGTCCCAATAGATGCTCGGCAGGAATCGGGCCATGACCTATATCCGAAAATTTCCTCGAATGAGAACTTTATGACATAAAATGATTACCATAATAAAATCATCAAATTCTAAATAAATTTTGATCAAGATTCATATCCCCAAACCTTAGTAGATTTTTTTTGTTCAACCTTCAATTGTCATCTATTCCTATCCTAGTGAAGTCCAAGTAAATCCTTAAGATAATATTCGATATCCACCTATACCATCTCCTTAATCTATACACTACCCTTAAAGAGGGGACCTGCATGGGCCACCAACCAAAAGACGTGTCACGCCCCGCTCCCAGAATACGGCGAGCCGAGTACGTACAACATCCCCAGGCTACGCGACCATACAACATGAACCCAATTGCACCCCGCGATTGTCGCCTGTAAGGTCCCAGGTAGGCATAGAGTTAAGGAAATAATACAATTTTTCCACAAAAGAGCACATCATTCATTTATTCCAAAATGTTACAACATAATTCAAGTCTCATCATCAAACACACATATACATTTTGGATTCATTGTTCTTCAAAATACATAACTTACATATTGCATTCATGTTTCTTCAAAATACATAAGTCACCTAGCTATGAAGTTCCCAGAATAAAGCTACAACCCTCAGTCCTACATCATTCATAAAGTTCTGCCTCAGTGTATGCCTGTTCCCCATCCTGTTCTTCAACAATCCCTAGTGAACAAAACTAGGTCGTCAATACGACGAGCAAGCCCTCAGTCAAAGGAGAAGTATGGATACGTAAAATTAAACAAGTGAACAAGATTTAGTATCTAGAATGATTAAATTCATACCATGATATTAGTCAAAAGTAAGTGAATCTCAATTAATGTCACAAGGACACGACAAGATCTTTCTAGACCTAAATACAAATTTAGAGAAACTCCTGGATCACACACACACGCCTAGCATCTCAACAATAACCCCATTTGCCCGGGATCAGGCTCGTACAAACGGGTTGGTGCTTAGATACTCCAGCCGTCTGTACTATCACATATTGATGTGATTACAAGCAAGGTAACATCATGAGTGGTTTCCGAATCATCTGGGTCGAGTCATCGCATCATGTGTTATAATCAAGAAGTTCGTATGACTTGGACTTTTCCAAGAATATCGAACCCATTCATTAATGAACCAAGTATTCTGAGCTGAAACTCAGGGTAAGGTGCAAATGGATAGCTGAGCTGAAATTCAGGGCCTGGATGTCCAATTGCGATCAAGAAAGTGAGCTAAGCCTCACCCCGGATATTCGCACGGCCGTACGAACACCGTATCAGGGACTGATCAGTACGAAAATGAAAAATTATATTGCAAAGAAGTCAGCCGGGTGTGATCCAACGGTTTCTCTCCCAAACCCCATGCAACCTATTCTAACATTTAGACTTCGGAGGAACTATCTCCCAAACGGGAGTCCTAGAAGTCAAGTCGCATTCAAATATTAGTTTTCATCTTTTCTGAAACTAAAGTAGTCCAAGAAATATTGAAAACAAGGTAAAATTCCGAAATGTCCAAGTGGACATGATTCCAAGAATCCCTCCGATATTATAGGTCGGAGATGGATGGTTCAAACGGTCTAGAACTAGAGTCAAATTTTCCAAGAAATCCGAGTTTGTCGAAAATAGACCAACTCTGGAAATTCTCAAAAATTTCGGCAGAGTCTCCTTTGTAGTTACTGACCCGGAAATTAATCCGATACAAGTAAACACAAAGAATCAATATACGGGCACGCCGACCCCTTCGGTGGAGCAACCCTCAACACCGGCAACACGCAAATATAAACGGGTACGCCGACCCCTTCGGTGGAGCAACTCTCAACACCGGTAACACATACAGTTCTTTTATATAATAACCAAAAGGAACAAGAAAGAAACTTTCATACCAAATTCCTCTTTACCTTAGCAATTAACTAGAAATTCAAAATTAGCAATTCAATCCTTGGAACCTGGTTGGATATACAAGCAAATTTATAATATGTCAAAATGAACAAGTCCATATATACCACCTTTTGAAAACCAATGTATGAAGTTCACTGGTTATGTTATTTATAACTTCAATCTACCTATTACCTTCAGGTTTAAAATCAAGGTTATGTCTCAAACCATCAACTACCAACTAAATCTCCTAGAAAACAAAAGTCCAGTCAAGTAACTCCTTATTCATTAAAACATTTATTTGATCAAGTGCATTTTGTCATTAATTGTGATTCTATGTCCACCTTAGAATTCCTAACTATGTCAAAATAAACCTTTATAAATATATATATATATATATATAGGTTGAGCTTCTTTCTATGTACCCTTCTAGAATCGCATTTAGCTTCTCAGGGATGCAAAGAATATATCAATTTATACTTGAAAAGTGAATATAGCTACCATAGTACCTTGATATCCATAAATAGTCATTTTTATTGTAATTTCATGACATTAAGAGCCATTTTAGCTATATTTAAAAATCTGGACAGAATCAAAATATTAAAGTAAATTGATAAATAGACAAGTTTTCATATGAAAAGGGTTATCAAAGATATATTGTATATATATTTTTATACAAGGACTTTTAGGTAGGTGCATATATATATATATATATATATATATATATATATATATATATATATATATATATATATACATATATATATATATTATTATTATATGCATAACCTTCTACATGCATGTTGGATATAATTATACTAACATGAAGGTGTTGGCACACAAACGTACATATACATCTATGCGTGTACATACATATATCAAGTTTTATGATTAAACTTCTTCCTAAAATATATATATATCCATAACCAATTTATGTGTCCAATTTCTACGTATATGATTTTACACATTCATGAGTATTTCTATCAATTGACTTTCAACACTCAATTTAGTAATATCACAAGTCTGGATGAATTTCCAAAATTTCAGAAATTCATATATAAACAAACTAAAGAATACAGAAATTATACTAATTAGGTTTTCAAGAGGGGGAAGGGGTGAGGGCTTGCCTTGCTTGAGCCTTGCTTCTAGTTGTGCTCCTTAGAGAATCTCCCCAAAACCCAATTCAGAAACCTAGGCAAAAATTTGGAAATTTTGGGTTAAATCAAATCCTAAATTATTTTACCAATAAATTGAAGAGAATGGGAAGGGAGTTGAAAGGAAGGAAGAGGAAGAAGGAGAAGAAGATAAGGAAGGAGGGGGTCGGGGGGGGGGGTGGTCGGCCGGCGGCCGACCGCCGGCGGCGCCAGCAGCCGCGGCAGCAGCAGCAAAAGCAGCGGCAGCAGCAGCAAAAGCAGCGGCAGCAGCAGCAGCTAGCGGCAGCAACAGCAACAATTAGGGAAGTAGAGAAGAAAAATAGGAAAAAGATTGTGAAGAAGAAGAAGAATGGGAAGAATATGAAGAAGAAGAAGATTACTCACCTGGTAGAGCAAATGGAAAAGAGTGGATTGCTCTCTCTCATTCTCCCAAATAAAAGAATGAAAAATGAAGGGAAAAGACCAAAATGCCCATGAGGCATTGTCATGAGAAGGGAATGCCATGTGGCAATTCCACCATGCATGAAAGCCACATACTCTCTTATGCAAGGATGCAAAATAAATTTTGCATGGGGGGTATTTGAAAAAGTTGATGTATCCAATTTACACTATATAAATTATTGAGAAATAATTTTAGGAAAATAGTTTTTTTTTTTTTTTGAATGGTTAAAAAAAAATTAAAATACCAATAATAAAAATGAAAATTTAGGGTTGTGACACCCACCTACCACCACTCCCACCATAAATATCAATCCCACACTCTCTCTTCCATTATTACTCATTACTCATTTCTTCTTTTCCATCTTTACTTCTTCAACCACCAGGAGGGAGAGAGAGAGAGAGAGAGCTTTGGCAAGTGCAAACTTGCTTCATGATGGATCTCAAGTTTTATTGTTCCATTCTCTTCCTTACTTGTTTCTAAGATACTTTAGAACTTGGCATTTTCCGTTTTTATGGTTATATTTTCATAGATCTAAGTTTTAAGTTCCTTCTTGTTTAATTTTCTTGGTTTTGATCTCTAAAAACTTGGTATTTCCAAAAACTAGTGGTTCCATGTTGTAGAGAATTCGATTTCATGCAGTTTTGGCTTTTGTTTCGCTTGATTTCGACTCCGGATGAGGAAGTTATGGCCTTTACAAGTTTTCGAAACTTTCATGGCTGAACTTGCTGTTTGGGGACGATGAACCTCATGCGCCCGGGAGGCCATGCGCCGGGAGGCCATGCACCGTGAAGTCCCGATAACGCATCCCTTAACGCCGAGCGTGTCATACGCGTAGGTTCCCTACGCGCATGTACTGAAGACGCAACGTGAGTTTCTCATGCGCCGATTTGTGCAGGAACCTCATGCGCCGATTCGTGCAGGAATATCATGCGCCGATTCGTGCAGGAATCTCATGCGCCGATTCGTGCAGGAATCTCATGCGCCGATTTGTGCAGGAATCTCATGCGCCGATTCGTGCAGGAATCCCATGCGCCGATTTGTGCAGGAATCCCATGCGCCGGAATATGCGCCGGAATTGCTCTATTTCACTGTTTTTGCCTGTTTAAGTTGTTTTGTAGCTAGAATCTTAAAAAAACTCAAAACATAAAAGTTGTAGAGTTTCTCCTTGGCTTCAAGAATATATATATATTATAAATATATTATTATTTAATTGTGCAAGTTTCTCTCCTCCATGATAACTTGGCATGAAAATTCTTGATAGTGGCCCGCCGTGGCGCACTCTTGACATGATAAACCTGACATGATACTTCTGGCAAAGCCGTTGCGACGGCTGCCTGACATGATAAGTATGAATGACCTGGACACCGTGGACGATTGTGCTTGTACAAATGAACCCGTCTTGTCTTACATCATGTCTAGGATGGGGACCCCTGAGTACCACGGTCAGGGTTACCTACTGAAATGGACTAAGGCTAATTACTAGAATAATTCAGTAGTTCATGGAGAGACTTTCCCAGTTACCTGTTGCCCCTTTGATCCCGGCCTTATATATATATAGGCTTAATTGCACTTTGCTACCCTCAACTATTACCATTTTTCAACTTTGTACCCTAAACTATTTTTTGTAACAATTTGGTACCCAGATATTATTTTGGACTAAAATGCCCCTACCCCTACCCCTAACCCTCCCTCCTGCACGCTCCGGCCGCCCCCCCCTGCTCACTCCGGCCGCCCCCCCCTGCTAGCTCCGCCCCCCCGCTAGCTCCGCCCCCCCGCCCCCCACCCCCCCTGCTCGCTCCGGCCGCCCGCCCGCCCCCGCCTCTCCCCTAGGCCGCGGCAGCACGGGAGGAGGGGGGCTGGGGAGGGAGGGCGGGGCGGGAGGCGGGACAGGGGGTGGCCGAAGCTAGCAGGGGGGGTGGGGGCGGTGGGGGCGGAGCTAGCAGGGGGGGTGGGGCGGCCAGAGCTAGCAGGGGGGGGCCGGAGTGGGGAAGGGGGGTGGAGGGAAGGAAGAGGGAAGGGCATTTTCGGAAATTTTGAAAAATTAGGTATCAAGTTGAAAAAAAATAATAGTTGAGGTACCAATTTGTTACGAAAAAAAGTTTATGGTATCAAGTTGAAAAGGCGGAATAGTTGAGGGTAGCAAAGTGCAATTAAGCCATATATATATATACATGGGAATTGTTGCTATCCGTCGAGATGAGCGCACTTCCAGCCCGCCGTCGAGTGTGGTACCTTAGGACACATGTATCTTACTACAGTGTGTCTACTATATCATGCTATTTTTTTCCTTTTCTTTGCTGGGGTCACTCAGGTAGCAGCAGGCGGGTAACTGGACTTGGAAGAATCTCATTGCATTTTGCTAGTAACTAGGCCTGTGATAACCCTAGTTAGTTAAAGTATCAAGCCGTACTTATTGCTTGGCCGTGAATGATTGAATGGAGTCTAACCCTGTCTATTCTTGCCTCGATCCTGTACAAGATTGTTACATGACATGATTACTGGTGCTTGCTTTAACAATAAAGATCAGAGGACCAGTTCTGTTCAGGCGAAGGGTTACAACCCCGGTCCTTGTTTGGTTTACGGGTTATAACCTGGCTCCCGGAGCAGTTCTGTGTTCTCTTTTCGTTTATTGTCTTGTTATATCCCATGACATGCTCGACATGCTTTACCTTACTTCGAGATCGTGATTATTTATACTAGCCTTATTGATAAATGGTAGGGATACCAAGTTCCGTTCAGATGAAGAGTTACAACCCCGGTCCTTGTTTGGTTTACGGGTTGTAACTTGGTTATCTGAATAGTCCCATGGTTATCTCATCGTATATCATCCTGTCATGCTTTTCTAATATGTCATGTCTTTTATTGATTCTGTACAAGATTGTCTTTCATATTCACCTGTCATGCTTTTCTTAAATTATTGTCTTTTATTTGTAATTATACTCTGGAGCTAATTTGCTGGTTTTAGTTCCTAAGTGAAGTCTCCTTTGTGGCACTTGCTCTTTCTGGGGTCTGACCCAGCTGGTTTTGTATGGCCAGATACCGGAGCAGCAGCAAAGGATCTACCTGTCTTCCAGCCCGATGGTGACCACCAGGCGTAACCAGGGCAATGAGTGGGTTTTATTTTGCTCTCCCACTCCCTTGTAAAATATTCTTTTGAGGCGTTTAGCCGCCGAGCAAGTGTTAGCTCGTTTGCAACTTTATTTACTGTCTGCCTACGGGCTGTAATCATGATTGGCAACTCGAGGTTGATCATGTATGACTTAACTCTTGCTAGTCCTCACATTTTGTACGACTAGCTTCATGATCATCTGGATATGTAATGTTTGGGACGCCTTACAATTGTATATTTGGTGATCTGATATCTTGTGATTATTATTAGTTGGTTGAGATTGAGACAATAGGCTATTTTATGACCTTAGGAGACTGATGACTTGTAGATTAACCCTCATATTTCTAGACAGCCGTGACCGTATGATGAGATGGATTCTATTTCATCATACGTAGCTGGCTATGTCTGCTCCCGCTCTCCAGTATTCTGGTTCTGGGGCGTGACATGGTTTAAGTGGTGGCCCATGCAGGTCTTGTCAATCAAGAAATGTGAGGGTTTACCGGATAGATGTCTCAATCTGTACTCGCCTTTGATCTCCACTCGTATCTTCTTACCTCCTTGGATCCCTGACTTGATAACATGCTTGCATCATTGTTCTATCATGGTCCTTCCTTAATATTCCTGATGTCATTGCTTCAGTGGCATCATTCCTGTTGATCAGCCAGAAGGAGTTCGGCCGGCAGACCAGCAACAGCAAGAAGATCAAGATCAGTCCTCAGCAGCCGCCTCCCGAGCCATGCCTTCTGGAGAACCAGTGCCCCTAGTCCAGCCAGTACATCCAGCAGGGTCAGAGAATGGGGTCTTGATAGGGCTCATCCGTGAGTTGCTTGCGTCTCAGGATCGTCGAGGTGATGCCTTGCAGCAAGCAGTACAAGAAGCTATGAGCGGAAGTGGTCCTCGAGGGAATAGTGCGGTCAACAATTTCAAGCGCCTGAACCCTCCCTTCTTCGACGGCAGCGAGGATGCTATTGCTGCAGATGCATGGCTACAGGACATTGAAGTTATCTTGGAGGCAGCCAGGACCCCTGAAGCAGAGAAGGTGGCGGTGGTGCGCCTGCAGTTACTAGATCTAGCCCGCAACTGGTGGGCTATGCAAGCAGCGAGTCTGGGCACGCATGTTATGTGGGCGGTATTCAGTGATATGTTTCAGACCAAGTACTTCGACGCGGTGGCTAGATATGACCTGCAGGCCAGGTTTAGTAATCTCAGGCAGATGAGTAGGACGGTCGACGGATATGCGGCCGAGTTTTCAAGGTTGAGTCGGTTTGCTCCCACCTTGGTGGCAACCGAGCTAGACAGAGCACAGCGATTTCAGCAGGGGCTCCACTTGGAGATCATATTGGCAGTAGAGCAGTTCGAGTACACAACTTTTGATGCCGTCTTGCGAGCAGCGAGAAGGCACGAGTACACTTCCCGAAGGATAGCGGACCGGACCGGAGATCGGAAGCGGTCTCGCGACCAGATGAACCCATCCTCAGCACCGACCCCAGCAGTTAGGGCCCTGACCATTGGAGCTACGAGGACAGATTCGGTTACCTCCTTGCAGCATTCTGCCCCGATCTACCCCCAGCAGCAAAAGCAGAAGCGGCCTTTTGCAACGGGTTATTCTCATTGCGGAAAGCCCGGGCATGTTGTTACTGAGTGCTGCAGAGCACAGGGATTGTGCTTGGTTTGTGGTTCGCCGGACCACATGATAGGATCTTGTCCGTTCAGAAACAGATCATCGTCGACAGTAACTAGTCCCTCGGTTATGGGACCAGCACCAGAACCAGCTCCAGTTCACCAACCACAGCAGCTTCCGTTCCCAGGTCCATTGCCGTCTCAGGCCCAGGCCTTCCAGCAACAGAGGCCTCAGCAGTTCGCCCTGGCCCAGGCCCAGATCCAGAATTGGCGGAGAGGTATCTGTGTCCTATTGTCTTGTTTTCCACCGTCGTCATGTGGAACGCATGTCATGTCTCATGTGTCCTAATTACAACGGTATATCCCGGGCCCGAGCCATGTCCTAGATCATTCGAAAACGGTTATTGGTACCAACCTTTTCGTATGAGAAGAGGCCCGTGTCCCTGTTGACCAAAGAGAGAGACCTCAAGCGCAAGACTATCAGTTTAGTTCGTGTTGCTTGAGTTCATCGCTCCTTGGGAGAGTCAAACGTGGGAGTGTGAGGATGATATCCAATCACGTTATCCCAATCGGTTTGGCTCGTGAGGTGTAATATCTTCCTTATGCCTTGCACTTCGATTCCTTGCTTGCATGTATAATTGTATGATTGATTGGTAGCGTAGATTGCTTGCGATAGTATAGCTGTCCCGACATCTCTAGCCTCTTGATTAAATTCCGAGGACGAAATTCTTTTAAGGTGGGTAGGATGTAGTGCCCCAAAATTTGTGATACGTATTTTATACGTGTTCGTATTTCTGACCCGTATTTTTCTTTTCTTTGATTAGTTAGTTGTAGTTTATTTTCATATTTAGCATTGTGGTTTAATTGTCATTTATCGTTCATGGATTAATTCTGATTAATGGAGCTTGGTTTATTGAGTATTTCATGGTTCATCATGGCATTGCATTGGCTTGGTTTGGTTCGGTTTAGTGGGTTTGGCTTGGTTTGGTTTTATGTGGAGAACCACTCTCACCTACCACCACTCCCACCATAAATATCAATCTCACTCTCTCTCTTCCATTATTACTCATTACTCATTTCTTCTTTTCCATCTTTACTTCTTCAACCACCAGGAGGGAGAGAGAGAGAGAGAGAGCTTAGGCAAGTGCAAACTTGCTTCATGATGGATCTCAAGTTTTATTGTTCCATTCTCTTCCTTACTTGATTCTAAGATACTTTAGAACTTGGCATTTTCCGTTTTTATGGTTATATTTTCATAGATCTAAGTTTTAAGTTCCTTCTTGTTTAATTTTTTTGGTTTTGATCTCTAAAAACTTGGTATTTCCAAAAACTAGTGGTTCCATGTTGTAGAGAATTCGATTTCATGCAGTTTTGGCTTTTGTTTCGCTTGATTTCGACTCCGGATGAGGAAGTTATGGCCTTTACAAGTTTTCGGAACTTTCATGGCTGAACTTGCTGTTTGGGGACGATGAACCTCATGCGCCCGGGAGGCCATGCGCCGGGAGGCCATGCGCCGTGAAGTCCCGATAACGCATCCCTTAACGCCGAGCGTGTCATACGCGTAGGTTCCCTACGCGCATGTACTGAAGACGCAACGTGAATCCCATGCGCCGGAATTGCTCTATTTCACTGTTTTTGCCTGTTTAAGTTGTTTTGTAGCTAGAATCTTAAAAAAAACTCAAAACATAAAAGTTGTAGAGTTTTTCCTTGGCTTCAAGAATATATATATATTATAAATATATTATTATTTAATTGTGCAAGTTTCTCTCCTCCATGATAACTTGGCATGAAAATTCTTGATAGTGGCCCGCCGTGGCGCACTCTTGACATGATAAACCTGACATGATACTTCTGGCAAAGTCGTTGCGACGGCTGCCTGACATGATAAGTATGAATGACCTGGACACCGTGGACGATTGTGCTTGTACAAATGAACCCGTCTTGTCTTACATCATGTCTAGGATGGGGACCCCTGAGTACCACGGTCAGGGTTACCTACTGAAATGGACTAAGGCTAATTACTAGAATAATTCAGTAGTTCATGGAGAGACTTTTCCAGTTACCTGTTGTCCCTTTGATCCCGGCCTTATATATATATATATACATGGGAATTGTTGCTATCCGTCGAGATGAGCGCACTTCCAGCCCGCCGTCGAGTGTGGTACCTTAGGACACATGTATCTTACTACAGTGTGTCTACTATATCATGCTATCTTTTTCCTTTTCTTTGCTGGGGTCACTCAGGTAGCAGCAGGCGGGTAACTGGACTTGGAAGAATCTCATTGCATCTTGCTAGTAACTAGGCCTGTGATAACCCTAGTTAGTTAAAGTATCAAGCCGTACTTATTGCTTGGCCGTGAATGATTGAATGGAGTCTAACCCTGTCTATTCTTGCCTCGATCCTGTACAAGATTGTTACATGACATGATTACTGGTGCTTGCTTTAACAATAAAGATCAGGGGACCAGTTCTGTTCAGGCGAAGGGTTACAACCCCGGTCCTTGTTTGGTTTACGGGTTGTAACCTGGCTCCCGGAGCAGTTCTGTGTTCTCTCTTCGTTTATTGTCTTGTTATACCCCATGACATGCTCGACATGCTTTACCTTACTTCGAGATCGTGATTATTTATACTAGCCTTATTGATAAATGGTGGGGATACCAAGTTCCGTTCAGATGAAGAGTTACAACCCCGGTCCTTGTTTGGTTTACGGGTTGTAACTTGGTTATCTGAATAGTCCCATGGTTATCTCATCGTATATCATCCTGTCATGCTTTTCCAATATGTCATGTCTTTTATTGATTCTGTACAAGATTGTCTTTCATATTCACCTGTCATGCTTTTCTTAAATTATTGTCTTTTATTTGTAATTATACTCTGGAGCTAATTTGCTGGTTTTAGTTCCTAAGTGAAGCCTCCTTTGTGGCACTTGCTCTTTCTGGGGTCTGACCCAGCTGGTTTTGTATGGCCAGATACCGGAGCAGCAGCAAAGGATCTACCTGTCTTCCAGTCCGATGGTGACCACCAGGCGTAACCAGGGCAATGAGTGGGTTTTATTTTGCTCTCCCACTCCCTTGTAAAATATTCTTTTGAGGCGTTTAGCCGCCGAGCAAGTGTTAGCTCGTTTGCAACTTTATTTACTGTCTGCCTACGGGCTGTAATCATGATTGGCAACTCGAGGTTGATCATGTATGACTTAACTCTTGCTAGTCCTCACATTTTGTATGACTAGCTTCATGATCATCTGGATATGTAATGTTTGGGACGCCTTACAATTGTATATTTGGTGATCTGATATCTTGTGATTATTATTAGTTGGTTGAGATTGAGACAATAGGCTATTTTATGACCTTAGGAGACTGATGGCTTGTAGATTAACCCTCATATTTCTAGACAGCCGTGACCGTATGATGAGATGGATTCCATTTCATCATACGTAGCTGGCTATGTCTGCCCCCGCTCTCCAGTATTCTGGTTCTGGGGCGTGACAGCTCATGCGGTCCATGCGGTCCATGCGGTCCATGCGGCTCATGCGGTCCATGAGGCCATGCGGCTCATGCGGCCAGGCTGCTGCTGCTGCTGCCGCATGAAGGGCTCCGCTGACTGTGCAAACTACAAGTCAGTTATGGAAAGACTTATTCAATGCGATTAATTCAGATCCACTTTTTGTGGAATTTGAATTAATTTCGTTGCTATCTTTGTGGGATTTGAATTAATCTCGTTGCTATCTTTTTGAGATTTGATTCAATCTTTCCATAACTGAAGAGGCGGCTAGGGTTTCCACCCTCTCGCTATATATACTCTCTTTTGGCCTCCTTTGTAACTACTACGAAAATTATAAGTCAGAAAAGGAGAAAGAGAGAGAGAGAGCTGCTGCCGCCATTGCAAGTCCATCCGAGGAGTCAGAACAGAGGTGACTTCGATCGTTCCACAAGTTCTTCAAACTTGCTGGTTCCTGGAAGCTGATCGTGTGGGGCGAATCTTGCTTTGAGCAACGGTGTTTTGACACCCCAGCAACTGTTCTTCATCTAATCTTTTTCTAGATTATTGTAACTCGTTCTTCCCAATTGCAACACGTTTGCAAGGAAGAACGAGAGATCTTCTCTTTTCTATTTCTCTTCTCTATATTGTAATCGGATTGTTTGGTTTTTATATCATCGTAGATCTCTGTTGCATCTGTTTTACCATCTTTGATCAAGCCCCGGGAATAACAATCTCAAAGCAAGATCCTTATAGATGGAAAACATTAATGCTTCGCTCGTCCAATCGGACTACTGCAAGTTGGAAAAGTTCGATGGAGAGCATTATCAAGTCTTGAAGAGAAAGGTTTATCTAACTCTTTAACTAAAAGACGTTGATAATGTTCTGTTAGAGGAAGAACCCTCTGTTCCAGACACTGGATCCACTGCCGCAATCAATGCGGCTACCAAACTCCAGGCCAAATGGAGAAGGGAAAATAGCATATGCAGGCTTCTCATCCTGAATGCTATGGAGGACTCCCTGGCAGAATCCTACTCGAAGAAGGAACTTGCCAGAGACATATGGGAGTCTGTGGAAAAACTGTATGAAGAAGACAGGAACAGGAGCAAGATGTTTGTGGTTGAAAAATATCACAAATTGCTCTTTGAGGACGAGAAGTCCATGTTGCCACAGGTGAAGGAATTTCTGAAGCTACGTCAGAAACTGGAAGACGAAGAGATGCCCCTTCCCGACAAGTTTGTCGTTGGAGGGATCATCTTAAAACTTTCTGCTGGAAGGAGTACCTTCTATGCAAGGATGCACAGAAAGAAGCTAGACATTAGCTTGGGAGATCTACTTCAAGAGATCCATGTTGAGGACGAGATGCGTTCCCAACAGAAGGTGGACACTCTGTCCAAACAGTTGGCTAAAGCCAATCTAGTGCAGACGAGAGATCACAAGGGGAAGCAGGCGGCTTCTCATCCCAAGAAGAAGGAGTTCACTAATCTAAAAGTGAAGGGTCCTTCATTCAAGCAACAGAAGACTAAGTCCCACGTGACTTGTTACAATTGTGGCAAGAAAGGCCACTTCAAGAGTGAATGCAGATCTAAGCCTAAACAATCAGAGAAAGGTGAGCCTAATAAGGTTTCATTGGTTTCTAACTTTGTTGCTATGATCGCACAGGTCACAACTGTGGGGGTTGACTCTGACTGGTAGATAGACACTGGTGCGACTTGCCATGTCTGTTCTGGCAAGGAATGGTTCGTCACGTACCAGCCGATATCTGAGAAGGTTGTCATGGCGAACCAGGCCCAAGCTGAAGTTCTGGGGATCGGGACCGTGGAACTGAAACTCACTTCTGGGAACACTCTGACGCTTCAAGGTGTGAAGTATGTTCCGGCGATTGCCAAGAACCTGATATCTGGGAGCCTGCTCTGCAACGCAGGCTTGAGGATGGACATCAATGCTGGTCAGATGGTGATGTCCAAAAAGGGAACATACTTCGGGAAGGCTTATCAAACCGAAGGAATGTTTAAAATTCAGTTTGTCAACCAGTTTTATGACATTAATGCAGCTGCATTTTCTGATTATTCTCTTGAGTTGTGGCATAATAGACTAGGACATGTTCATTGTAAAAGAATTAACAAAATATCTAGTCTAGGACTTATCTCCAAATGTGGGGATAAGGTGGAGAAGTGTGAAGTGTGTGCTCAGACGAAGATCACAAGAAAACCCTTTCATCGGGTCAATCGAAGCACAGATCTTCTGGAGTTGGTGCACTCCGATATCTGTGACTTCAAACATTTCTCTACGAAGGCCGGGATGAAGTATTTCATAACCTTCATCGACGACTTCTCAAACTACGCGTTCGTCTACTTGCTCAAGTCTAAAGATGAAGCTTTCGAGAAGTTCAGAGAGTTCAGGGCCGAAGCTGAACGGCAGACTGGACAACAACTCAAGAGGTTGAGAAGTGATCGAGGTGGGGAGTACAGGTCTCATGAATTCGCATCATTCTGTAAAGAACATGGAATCATATGCGAGACTACTGCTCCATATTCTCCTCAATCCAACGGAGTAGCAGAGAGGAAGAACCGAACATTAACAGAAATGATGAATTCTATGCTGCTTACTGCAGGCCTTCCAAAATGCTACTGGGGAGAAGCTGCATTAACGGCCACTTTCATTCTGAATAGAGTTCCATATGCAACTTCGGACGTAACTCCTCATGAACTCTGGTTCAAAGTCAGACCAAACTTGAATGTCATTCGAGTGTGGGGGTGTCTGGCGTATGTGAAGCTCCCAGATCTGAAGATTCAGAATCTAGGGACAAGGACTACGAAGGCGATCTTCTTGGGGTATGCCGAGAAGAGTGATGCTAGGAGATTTCTTGATATTGAGTCAAATCATATCATCGAATCTCGCGATGCTGAATACTTTGAAGACAAGTTTGCAAAGACAAAAACATTGTTCTTTCGGACATTCCGGAAAATGATGTAGGTGCAAATGAGACTGAAATCTCATATGGGCCAGTAGTCCAAGAAGAAGCTGTTGTTGATGAAACAACTCTTGTACCAGAACTCGCAGAGCCGTCAGCTAAGCGAGCGAGGAGACCGAAAGACTTCGGAGATGACTTTGTCACCTATCATGTGGAAGCAGATCCGCTTACCTATGATGAGGCGATGAAGACCAGAGATGCTATCTTCTGGAAGGAGGCAGTGAATGACGAGTTTGACTCTATCACCTCCAATAACACATGGGTGTTGGTAGATCTACCTGAAGGAGAAAAGCCCATCGGATGTAAATGGATCTTCAAGAAGAAGATGAAGGCAGATGGAACTATTGACAAGTTCAAGGCCAGGCTGGTAGCCAAGGGATTTTCTCATAAACAGGGAATAGACTACTTTGACACGTACGTTCCAGTAGCTCGGATGACCACCATCAGGATGTTAATCGCTCTAGCAGCTATACATAAGTTGGTGATACATCAGATGGATGTAAAGACAGCATTCCTGAATGAGGAACTGACCGAAGAGATTTACATGCAACAGCCAGATGGATTTGTCGTCAAAGGTCTTGAAGACAAAGTCTGCAAGTTGGTGAAATTATTGTATGGTTTGAAGCAAGCTCCCAAGATGTGGCATGAGGTTTGACAAAGTTATTAGGTCAAACGGCTACAGAGTCAGCGAGACGGATAAATGTGTTTACACAAGGTTCACTGATGGAAGAGGAGTCATCGTTTGTCTGTACGTGGACGACATGCTAATCCTAGGCACGGACATAGGCTGTGTCACAGAGACAAAGAAGTTCCTCTCAACCAAGTTCAGTATGAAGGACTTGGGGGATGCAGATGTCATCTTGGGCATAAAGATCATCCGGACAGATACTGGAGTAGCGCTGTCACAATCTCACTACATTGAGGAGATACTCACACGCTATGGGTATAAGGATCTTCCAGGGATCGATACGCCATACAGGTGTGATCAGAAGCTGAAGCCAAACTCGAGGGAAAGCGTCAGGCAGCTGGAGTATTCTAGCATTATCGGAAGTTTAATGTACGCAACCACTGCCACAAGGCCTGACATAGCTTTTGCCGTGGGAATGCTGAGTCGGTTCACAAGCAACCCAGGGGTTGAGCACTGGAAAGCTGTGAAGCGGGTGATGAGATATCTCAAGAAGACTCAGACATATGCACTGCACTACAACGGGTATCCGACAGTAGTGGAAGGCTTCAGTGATGCTAGCTGGTGTTCAGAGGTGGAAAGCGAGAGATCCACAGGTGGATATGTCTTTTCCTTGGGTGGAGCTGCTATATCGTGGAAGTCGAAGAAGCAGACTATACTCTCTCGTTCCTCCATGGAATATGAATTCTATGCACTTGAAACTGCAGCAGATGAAGCAGAATGGCTTCGGGAGCTCACGTATGATCTTCCAGTGGTTGGGGCTCAGATACCGACGATACCGATATACTGTGACAACCAGGCGACTGCGGCGGTGGCATCAAATGACCTCTTCAACGGGAAGAAGAGGACTGTGCGGTTGAAGCATAGGGCAGTACACGATCTTATCAAAAGAGGTGTAATTGCAGTGGTTGATGTTCGGAGTCAGGAGAACCTGGCAGATTTGTTCACAAAGGGCCTCAAGCGCCAGTTGGTCGATGACACAGCTTGTGAAATAGGCTTGAAGACATTCTGATAGTGTGTCTTTGTAATCCTACCATAAAGTTTTTATGCTATTAGTTCAAAAAAAAATCTACTAGGCATCTAACTTTTGGTTCAAAGGAGGATCACTGACTGGGAAACTATCAGGTAACAGTGGGTACTTGTTCTCTGGAACATGGAAGGGATACGAACCCATAACCACTGTTGTCTACTATGTATTTTCTGCAGAAAAAACAGATCCTGTGGAAGGTTGGCTTAAACGCCTTAATGAGTTCTCAGGCAGAGTGAATGCCTGGTGTGCTTTACAAGAAGCACGGTAGAGCAGCACTACAAGGAGTGAAACTCCATGCTACATTGGGGTGACTCCACCATGAGGTTTCCAGGTAGGGGTAATGCCTCGGCTTTGCAAGCCAAGTCATAGCGGCGTAGCACCGCAAATAGGCAGGTAGCCTAATGCTGTATGACGTAATTAAAGAGTTGTAGACAGCACTACAAAGGGGAGGATGGCCCTATGTTACAGTGGCACAACACTACGATGAGGTACCCAGGTAGGGGTAAAGCCTCGGCATTGCAAGCCATGTCGTTGCGGCGTAACACCGCAAGGAAGCCTTAGGCTTCATGCTGAGTAGATTGGCACTACAAAGAGGCTGAGACCTCATGCTACAGTAGTATAACACTACGATGAGGTTCCCAGGTAGGGGTAATGCCTCGGCTTCAGGCCATGTCATAGCGGCGTAGCACCGCAAGGAAGCGCAAGGCTTCATGCCATATCTCTTTAATAAAGAACTCACCTATAGTGTATGGAAAGAGATATCAGGCCGTCTCTTGAGGATAAACTTGTAGACGCCCAAAATTATACACTGAAACCAGGCTGGCACAGGGCCTTTAATGTGCAGCCAGAAGCACACGTAACTACACTTTGTGAGTGGGAAGAATTACAATTGTGGTGCAGAATTCAAGGCGTAGTCCATTCTTGTATCACATTGTTATTTAACCCATGCGGGAAGATTTAAGTCGTCAGCGACATCTATCCTAATGCAAAAATGGACAGTTACTGTGGGGAACGCTCAACCCTGGACACATATATATGTTGTGATATGTGGGGGATTGTTGGTGCTTTCTTTACATGGAGAGAGCTTGCTCTCAACATGCCTTGTAAAATTTTAGTTCCACATCGAAAATGCACCATGAGTTATCTCAACATATATACTTGGTTGTGTTGTTGAGAGATGCACATGGGATGGTGACCCTAAGGAGGGAACCATGTGGATGATTTTACTAGGAGGTAAGAATAAGGCTCCAAGGATTAAGCATTAATGCTTTTGTCATTCTCTTGGATTAATTCCATTTGGAGCTAAGCCCCAAAGGGGCTTAGCGACTCGGACTCGGACTCATGGGCTCATGAGGCGTAATGTGGCGTTTTGTTGGCGCACTTTGCACTTAGCACGTCAGCAGTCATGCGGCTCATGCGGCTCATGCGGTCCATGCGGCTCATGCGGGCCATGCGGCTCATGCGGGCCATGCGGCTCATGCGGTCCATGAGGCCATGCGACTCATGCGGCCAGGTTGCTGCTGCTGCTGCCGCATGAAGAGCTCCGCTGACTGTGCAGACTACAAGTCAGTTATGGAAAGACTTATTCAATGCGATTAATTCAGATCCACTGTAACACCCAGTTTCTAAAATAAGGATAATTTTGAAATTTTGTATTTTTAATTTATTTTATTAAGATATTTAAATGATAATATGATTTTTTGGTAATTTTTAATCATTTAAAACTATTTTTAAGTTATGGCTTATGATTTGGTGTTTGACTAGTGTAACCTTAGAGCCTAGCCATGTGATTAGGATATTTTTGACATTTTTAGGGTTATTGGATTTATTATAATTTATTTGAATTTATGGGAATTTTTAGAATTTATTTTGGAATTGTTTAGATGAGGGTTGACTAGTGTTGACTAGGAGACTAACCTTGGTTGAGACCCCTTGGTTAGGTTAAGTAAACTTGGTTAGACCTAATTTAGTGAGATTAAGTTATTAGAACTTGTTTGGAGAGTTTTGGAGTTGATTAGGCTAAATGGCTCATGACTTCATAAACCATGATTAATGACTTGAGACTTAAAGCCCATAGGCCCACACCATGTAGCCAAACCTAAACCTAATCAGCCCATGGCAGCCACTATTGATCATTTTCCCCTATTTAATCCCCTCCTAGAAGTTAGGGCTAGCCTCTTCCTTAGGAATTTATTGCAAGAGAAGAAAGAGGTGAGCTCCCATCTTTAGAAATTCATCATAAATCCATTTTTATTCCTTTTTAACCCAAACAAATTGCATTGGGTTCTAAATTCTTCCTACTTTCTGTTGGCTATGAGTATTCTCAGATTTGGAAAGATTTGGAGGAGTTTCACCATTGGGAAGAACCCCACTCTTTGAGCTTTTTGGAAGGATTTGATACATTGAGGTAACTTACCATTCCTACCATAAAACTCTGGTTTAAATGCATGAATAGGGAGCCCTAGACCTAACCTAACTATAGGAATAGGAATCCCTAGGGTTTCGTGTCGTTTCGTGTCCGAACAGGACACGTATCAGTGACTTGTGGTTTATGTTTGATGAAATGTCTCAGTGGGATTTTCTTTCCTGTTTTCGAATTCTAATTGAATGAAAATTCGTATTTTATTGTCGCTTAACCATTTTTGTAGCTCTGAGCTAGTCTCGAGCTTGTGTCGTGTCTCCACGACACTCGTGCACACGCCCTCGCGCACACGCGCGCGCGGGCTACAGTGTTCCCCTGCATCACGGGGTTGATACCGGACACGACACGAAGCCTCTTGACACGAAACTTTGGGAGAATGTTGGGGCATCGTCTGTCACCCCTCTCCCCAAGTTTGGTGTCAGCTCGTGATCGGGTTTGGGAGAAATCCCACGCGCACGGGGAATACACTGGGTCTGTGCACTGTTAATTGTAGCCACTGACACGGCTTGATATCTTCGGACACGACACGTTTCGACACGATGCAGACTCATGGACACGAAGACCTACCCTATGTACACCCACTGACACAAGCACGAGGCCTGGGTAGGCTTGTGTCGGGTGCACGACACGCGTGCACACCCGCACGACGCTGTCCCCAGTTCCTGTGTCCAGTTTGCCCGATTTCAATTTGGGTTGAATTGGACACGTTTGTGTCCACTTGGGTGGACACAAACTTGACACAAAACACGTAGGTAATGTGTAGATACTTTACCAACCACTGTTTTGGTATATTAATTTGGTTTTGATGGTTAAATTTCCATTTCCCCATTTATCATGAAATCGTGTGTATCAGTCCAAATTTCTGAGTTTCCAGTTTTGTAAATTTGATTTCTGGCAGCCTTTTGATCTAGATTAAACTGTTAAATTCATGGTTTCTAATCTCTAATATGTGTACCTACTTAATATCTAATTGTATGAGGAAAATTGGGTTGTTTGGATGTGTATGTGATTCAAAATCAGGAAATTCATTTTAAGGACTGCTAAATGTTTTTTTTAGTGTGTTTCATGAGTTTTGGTTAACTGATGTTGATTTCAATAATCTGAAATCTGTTTTAGTAGACTGTCAAGAACTCGAGGATTGATTTCCCTTCCTATGCATATGTTGAACTGTCCATTACTTTTTTTTCAAAACTGAGTTTGATTGTTTTGTAGACTGTATGTCTAGTGCCCAAAAATCTGAGATTAATATGTTTGTGTGGACTGTAATGTTAATACAGAAATCTGAGTTTTACATTGGTTGTAAAACTGTGTGTTCTAAAGTATAGAACTTGAGTTTGTGTGATGACACAAACCTGGGTTTTTACTTGGACTGTAAAACTGAGATTTGAGATAGGTTGTAAAAACTGAAATGTTAGATCAATTTTGAGTTTTTGTAATGTTTTGGTGATTGTGTTTAATACCAAAACTGAGATTGATAGGTTGTAAAACTGAGAATGAGGGGGGGAAAGGAATGTTGTTTCCTTCACTGATTTTTCTGGGTGCACTGTTCAGTCACCTACTTCACACACACACATTTGCCTGTCACCTTGTAACACTCACACACTCATGTTGCACACACTTTACCTAGCACTGTCATCACATTCCTCTTCTAGCCCACACACACATACATTTACACCCTGTTTTGCTTCTATGAACACTGTTTTTTTTCCTGTCTTGAGTTTTCTTGAGTTACACTATCACACACCACACTCCATGCTCATCACACACACCCTCACACATACACATGCCTAACACATATGTATACACACACATTTTACTTGATTTCATTTTCCCTCTCTATCTCTATGTGTGTATGTATATTGCATATATATATATATATATATATATATATTGTTGTGGTGTGAATAGAAATATAGGTAATGTATAGGAATGCAATATAAAACATGAATGTGTATATATAAAGTATAAGTATATGTCTATATGTAATATTATGAATGCAATAGATATGCATGTGGTATTGCAAGGTAGGAGTGACAAGTATAAATGCATGTATCTTAGCCTATGGTATATGGCCTATGAGTATGTAACCTATATAATACATGTGTTTGTGATAGCTTGGCATTGATGGGGATTTGTACTGGTGATGATTGTTGACTTGTTATAGTCTAGATAGTAGGGATAGACTAGTATGGACTAGTATAGACCTAGTTGACCTAGTTTGACTTCTAGGGTTGACCAGAGTTGACCAAGAGTTGACTTTGGCCTAGATTGACCTAGAATCATGTAGAATGCATAGTAGGACTTCATTATATCATTTTAGACTTGTTGTGACTTGTGCTGTTCTGATTAGGAGCCAGACACCTCTCCTCGGACAGTACATTTGCTTCAGACATTCAGATACGAGGCGAGTACATTCTCTGATCATTTCATATCCTGCTTAGAATTATTTTCCTGCTTTAAATTACTTTACTTGATACTGTCACGTTGGTCACACGGATTGGTACTATATGGATCTTTTCATGAGATGTTATCCCCCTCGGGAGCATCGGATACAGCATGTTTTGTGCGTTTCACGAATCATCACGTATCTCCATGCTTCTTCTGATTCACGAATCGCTTGTGACACATGTACTCTCATGTTCACAGAGCCATCATGAATCACCTTCACGTATCACTCATTTATGAGCCATGTGAAGTTTCACGAATCTTAACATAACTTGAACAGATCTTTGTGTATCGATTGGGGATGGGGGAGTGGAAATAGACATGTGAATATTATCCCAGTAGCTGTAGTCATGAATCACTCTCTTAGCTGTAGTCATGAATCTCCTATGCCATTCACATGTTTATATTTTACTCTGACTCACTAGTCACTATTAGCTCTCTATGTATAGTAGATATTTCTATTACAGTTTCTCTCTCTGATTACATACTGTTTTTCTTCAGTTCATGTATCTTACTTTACTGCATGATTATATTTTCTAACCTGCTATGATCTGTTGAGATGTACTGTACTCGCTCCTGTCCTGACTGGACCTGTTGAAAATATTACAGAGGATGAGGAGGAGGCCCTATGTACCACCTATTACGGAGCAGGATTAGACGACACCTGCGACCTGGTTCCTCTGGAGGACCCAGCTGCAGTTTAGGATGCTACACCCAGAGTCTAGACTAGATAGCTAGGCTTTAGTTTTCTTTCAGCTTGTTATTTGATTTTCAGTTGTTCTTCTGAGATGTTGTTATATTTAGAGACTTGTTTTGAGCTGGATGTTCTTGAGTTGTTATCTTATACACTTAGATTTTCCTCTCTCTTATTTAGCATTACATTGTGTTTCTGATCTCTCTATCTACCTTTTCTATTCTGTATCTGCCTTAGATGTGATTGAGACTGTTCTGTTATGTCACCTCCATTCGGAGTGTATATACTGTACATGTACCTTTATATTGTTAGATGATTGACCTAGGACAGCGTTCTACCGCCGACACTGCGGCGTAGGCTGGGCGTTGTTACGTTCTCGTACCCTCACAGTGGGTGCGGGTCGTGACATCCACTTTTTGTGGAATTTGAATTAATTTCGTTGCTATCTTTGTGGAATTTGAATTAATCTCGTTGCTATCTTTTTGAGATTTGATTCAATCTTTCCATAACTGAAGAGGCGGCTAGGGTTTCCACCCTCTTTCTATATATACTCTCTTTTGGCCTCCTTTGTAACTACTACGAAAATTATAAGTCAGAAAAGGAGAAAGAGAGAGAGAGAGAGAGAGCTGCTGCCGCCATTGCAAGTCCATCCGAGGAGTCAGAACAGAGGTGACTTCGAGCGTTCCACAAGTTCTTCAAACTTGCCGTTCCTGGAAGCAGATCGTGTGGGGCGAATCTTGCTTTGAGCAACGGTGTTTTGACACCCCAGCAACTGTTCTTCATCTAATCTTTCTCTAGATTATTGTAACTCGTTCTGTCCCAATTGCAACACGTTTGCAAGGAAGAACGAGAGATCTTCTCTTCTCTATTTCTCTCCTCCATATTGTAATCGGATTGTTTGGTTTTTATATCATCGTAGATCTCTGTTGCATCTGTTTTACCATCTTTGATCAAGCCCCGGGAATAACAAAAATTGTCCCTCATTCCCTATTCAACCCTTGGCTCCCCCCCCCCACCCCAGATGCCCCCGCCCCTCTCTGCCGGCTACACCATCCACGCCACCCCCTCACCATGCCACTGCCCCCACCCCAGAGCTTCACCACCACCGCCCACCGGCCACACCACCCCCGTCCCGCTTTCCTCTCTCCGCGAGCAACGACGACGGCAGTGCCAGCGCGCGCTAAGAGAAAGGGGGTGGGGGTGGTGCAGTCGGGGACAACGAAGGGGAGGGTGGGTTGAGGTAGGGGGGCAGGGGCCGTCGGAGGGGGGGGGGGGGATAGAGGCAGGAATAATTTCGTCTTTATTTTTAAAGGGTATTAAGTTGATGATATTAAAGTTTAGGATATCAAATTGAAAAATTAGAATAACTTAGGATATCAAGTTGAAAATAAGCCTATATATTGAGATGCAGTTGAAAGTTATTTATATGAAGAACGATTGTTTGTATCAAGAAAGTAGTTAGAAACTAAGAAACACAGTACATATTCAGATTAGTTTAGATTTTTTTTCTTCTTCTCATTTTTTATATCTATCCTCTCCTTAATTCTCTACTCCCAAAATTAATATGAACTAAAATGCATCCATTGTTTTGAAGGTTGTCAGCTATATATCGACCATTTTCGTATTTCATTGTTGATTTAATTTGAAATTGCTTAACTATGTTATAAGGTCCGTTTATAGGGTCCTTTCTGAGCATGTATAAAGAGTCAGAAAAATAGAAAGGTCCTAAAAAATTTAACCTCACTTCGTATATATTATTATTGTGAAATCTCTATTCTTAAATTTAGATCCCCCTTCTTCTTTTCTAAGAAATAGAACACCAGGGCTCCTAGAATGGAAGAAAAGGCTTTTTTTCTTCTTCTTCTTGAAAATGATTAAAAAGAACGACAGTCCTACGTTATCCGCAGGTTTGGACCGCAGTCGTGGCCCGCGGGCCACGTGTCGCATGTCCATTGGCGGAGGTGTCTTGAAAATGTTCTTTTTTTTTTAGTATATATTAGTATATGATCCTTATTGGAATGTCGAAACTGTCATTTACGATTATAAAGCACAAGGGACAAGCTTCCTTGCACAATGTAATAACCTTAGAAATAACTACAAACTTTTCTTGAAGTACATGAACCAACCATTACAAGTACATATCAGAACTGAGTACACTGTATTTTAGTGATGCTTACCACATTATTTACATCTTGCATGGTTTTTATTGATTTTTCATAGGTTCTCAATCGTGTGGCCTTAATTAATTCATCCTGACGAGGACAAAAATTGGACTGTCGAGCACAAGGCCTTGATGTATCCATCATTGCCACGAGAATGCAAACCTTGTTAGTATAAATTCTCAAATTCTGTATTTAGACTCTGAAATTAAAATATAAGTAAAATAAATAAAATGATACCGAGTCTTGAATTTGGTTCAATGTCCTTAAGACAATATTCGTCCCGCACTGGTGCTTACGGTTTAATGGCGATTAGTCTCGCAGGATACAACGATTCTTTTCTTCGGTACGTAGTAGCACTTCACACCGTAGGAACTCATTTTGTCTCTCTCTCTCTTAGACTAACTAATGCAATATGGATGAATTGAATGAATACTTGAATGCTCTAAACACGTGTATTTATAAAAATAAAGAGACACGATGGAAAGGGCACACATTTAATAAATAGATTCGTACACATTTTCCAATGAAAAGATTCGTACACCTTTTCATAGATTCGTTGATTGAAAAAATTGATATTATTATTATAACAAATATACATTCATATTTTCCAACAAACCTTATGTGGAACTATATCCCAATTTTGATATAAACACTCTACTATCAACTTCTACTATGAACGAGTATCATAGGTGTCATAAATCTCATAAAAAATTATGGTGTATTCTTTTGTTATTATTTGTATCATGTTATTTTCTTGTTTATTCATGTGATTTTATTTATTTGCATGAAAAGAAAATTATCATATTTGTGAAGTTGACATTTGTATACTTGAGGATATTTAAGTACAAATTAGTGCCTTATTACTTTTTCTGAATTAATGGTTAATTTAGAATATTTTGGACTCCATTTCGATGCCCCAAAATTGGGTTCTAAGGCTAAATCTCGGTTTTAATTTATGTGAGCATTATTAAGGAAATGCCCCGTTCGCCAAAATTGAACTAGAAATTAAATTTGGACAAAATTATATTATATTTAAGGCTTTGTAGATTAATTATATATAAATGAAGTTTTAAACATAGGAGATGGAATAGTAAATTCATTATCATTTACTAGTATTGTTTGGTATTTTCCACCATTTTAATTATTTTACATGCCCAACTCACAAAATAAAATCTAAAACCCAATAAATTAGTTTATCTTGGTTTTTGTTCATTAAAAACTATTTAAAAAACTTGGATCTCAAAACTAAATCCCAAATGAACCCTATAAGTAACTCCCAAACTCATATGTATATATTAATTGGGTTTAGTTAATATAATGTAGCTAGGTACAACCTAAATCAAGATTACTCATGTATACAATTTTTTTCAGAATTCACTAGATTCAAGTAAGATCTGAAATACTAAATTTGCTTATATTAGATCAAATTTAAGATTCAATTAAATTTTTTAATTATCTATTGGTTAGATAAGATTTTGATTCCTAAACTTAATTGATTAGATTAGATAAATACTTGAGTATTGGTAGATTATTGCTGAATTATATTAAAAATTAGAAAGTTTATAGGTAAAATATTCCATAGCCATAATTTGGAGTAAATCGAAGAAGAAGAAGTCATATTTTCTACTTAATTTCTAGCAATTTAGTGTGGCTCTTTGGAACAGTTGACTAAGAAGTAAAATGTACCAGAAGAAGAAAGGCTTATGAAGAGCACATACCAGTAAGGATGCTGACGCTGTTATTTGAGCTCAGGTCACGTATTATCGTTCCATTGACATAAATTTTGATGACAGACCCAAATAAATAGGGGGAGGCCGTGTTCACAGAGCGCGGACAAAATATCATTTCCCTACAGGTAACTGGGAAGAAGAGGGGGTGCGGAGAGAAAAATGAGATATTGGCGCGGCTCAATCCGAGACCGTTTTACCATAATTCTGTAAATCCGATCACAGGATTGAACCTCACCAATATCGCTTCTTCTTCAACACATACCCTAATCTTCTCCGCCCACCCGTCTCGCCATCGAAAAATTGTCAGGGAACTCAACAATTTGCCTCTCTAGGTACCATCAACGTCGTCGTCACGATCCATAGATCATGGAGATTCGGTTCTGAAATGTAGTGGAAGTTCATTCAGTGGTCGAACGGCCGAAAGGACTCACCGCGTGCATGAACGAAGCGACCGAGGAGTAGTTGATGGGTCAAGCGGGACACATATAAGGTTCACCACCATCATGTTGTCCTGGAAGAAGACAACGATGCATGAGTGAGTAATATCATAACAATGTCACAAAAAAAAAGGGTGGGTTAGCACCGACGGAAAACTGGGAAAGGTAACATATTACTGATATGCATAAATGTACCAGTCGTCTTACCGACGAAAATTTTCGTCGGTGACCTTTTGAAAAAATTAAAAATATGGGTTCACAAAAATTTGTCACTAATCCGTCACAATACTGTCGCAAGTATTACCGACGAAATATATACGTTGTTAATTCGTCAGTGACTTGTTGTTGTCAATTCAGTTGCTAATCCGTCGCTACAACGACCACCTATTGACGAAAAATATTTAGCGACATTTAACCTAACAACAGCATGTATTCGTCGGTACGCCATCGGTATACTTCATTACCGACCGAATTACTACATGTAGCGATAGATATATCCGTCGATAATTACGTGTATTTTTGTAGTGGTCCTGGAAGACAACGATGCATGAGTGAGTAATATCATAACAATGTCAAAAAAAAGGGTGGGTTAGCAAACCCTAGTGGTGACAGTGCAGAGTTGTGTGCATGGCAGAAGCAGACGTTCATGCATGATTCCATATCTAACAGAATCACAGTGAGTGGCTGTACAAGTTCAGTCCACAACCTAAGACTAGCTAGAATGGAATAAGCAAGCAGTAACTATGGCTACTAAACAAAACCATGCACAAGCAAGCAACCTACGTACATATGGAGTGGAGCTTGAAGCTAGCTTGATGAAGACAAGAGGAGCTAGAGAAGGAGAAGAAATGGCGTGAAGTTGTGGTGGTGAAGAAGAGGAGAGGGCGAGAGAGTGGGGAGGGAGGCTAAATAAAAGAGGTTTGTTGTTGTTGGGAATGGCTCCTCGGGATTAGAAGTGATGGCGAGCAGAAGAAAGTGAGGCGAATGATGGGGATAGGCAAAGCCAACCATGCTGTCCTTGTCGACCCAAAGCTCGATCAGTACCAATGTTATTAAAACCGGACCGATCCGGTGGTTCAACTGGGTCCAACCGAAATAGTGAATATTTTCGATTCGGTTCAAATTGAACCGTCATTTTTTTAAGAACCGACAGTTTTTTAAAAAAACGGATCCAACCGTCAAAATCGTATGAACCGGTAGGTGTAAACCGTACAGGCTCAACTCATTAATTCAAATTAACAAAAAAACCAACTATATCTAATAAATGTATTGAATATTTAATAAATGTGTTTCATAGAAAACTCAAAGATCATAATAAAAGAGCATGTTCGTTACTTTTTTCTAATCTATAACTATAGTAAAGATTGGATGGAGAGATTCAAATAAAAAAATATTAAATATTAAATTTTTTAGAAGACTGTGGTCAATGATATCTTTTGCATGTCAACTTTGGTCAAAGTAAATGTGTTTATAGTCAAGTACTTTACATTTCAAGAAGAACTAAGTTTTTTTTTCTACGTATTATTAAAAAAAATATTACAAAAATCGGTTTATCGGTTCGATCAGGATCCGACCACGGTCCGACTTAATTGATAAAATTTCGGTTCGATTCGATCCTCGGTTCTGGTTTTCAAAACATTGATCAGTACTGCTCGCGCTTCAACTCTACTGCTCTTTTGCGCGCGCGCGCATGCAATCGCAAGCGAACATGCGGCTCCAAACCGTTGCTTTTGAACGTACTGGCGCTGGCTGGAGAGCTTCTGCGCGAACTCTTGGAGAAATATATATAATTAACGATGCTTTGGAAGAAGAGGAAGCTTTTATGTATTGCATCGGGAGCAGGAACGCAGAATGAATGTGTGTGTGTGTGTGGTGTGCCTAGAAAGGAGGAAGTTTCGGAACTACGTAGAGTGCGCAGAGCGCACTTTCTTTGAACTCTTCGGCTCGCGCGGGAGGGCGGGCCAGCCACGAGCGCGCGCGCGCGCGGGGACAGCGGCGATAAAGTGGTTGTGCAGTGGCACCACAAGCGGGGACAGCTCGGCCTGGGGCTGCTGCAACTTTTCTAAGTTTGTATCTTCACTTTCATTATGTCTTCTTCTTCCTTTTTTCTTCCCCTTTAATTTGTCACAGACATGCATGAACAACTATCAGTGGTATTATATTAACTCTCCTCCTTATTTTCCCTAAAAAAAAAAAATTACAACTTCCTTTTTGTTTTCTCCCAAGTATGACTGTGTAATCCGAGTCCATTTTTATTCACCCACCAAAGCTAGGTGGAATCGATGTTCACCCCCATCAGAGGCGGAGCTACCCCTCGACACAGGTGGACTGTAGCCCGTCCCAAATTTTTGAATTTTTTTGTGTTTTTTCCGTATTTTCTTAGTTGTGTTTTATATTTTTGTGAGTTTGAATTATACAATAATTAAATGTAAATAAATTTTCAAAAAAATAATACTCTAGGCAGTGCGATACTAGTTCTCGTATCGTTCAAGCTATACCGAAAGTTCAGCTTTTCCTAATTTTAGAGACTAGTTTCGCCACTGCCTTCCACTAATAAATGGACATGTTACAAATTATAGGTCGAAACCGCTTTGGTGGATGAACGAAATCACTTAGAAAGTGGTTTATTTGAAATGAAAATGTCACTGTCCATTTTTTAGTGAAAGATAAACAACTCATCTAGTTTTAGTAGATGAATAAAAATTAACTCTAATCGATACTAAGGCACATGTTTATGATCAAGCATTAATGTTGAAGCTTATGAGCCACAATGAGTGCTAGAGTGTTATTGTTTTGTTCCTGCAAATCAATATAACATAATAACATGGTTTAAAACATAAAAAAATAACGGTAACGATGAAAAAAAAAGAGTTATATCAAAAAATGGCTACAAATTTGATAAGAAGTGTTGTGGATCGCTACGCGCTTTCGATTCTTTCGTTTATGGAATGGAATAAGTCAAGAAAAATGTACTACAACTTGATCTATACGAAATTGGTACTGTTTTTTCTTTCCTTTCGATTTCGTTGATGGAAGAAAAGTACGTTAGCTATCAAGTGTTTTCAGGCTCCACTGGCTAGCTAGCGCGTCCCACTAGTACAGACACTATTGTGCTTGTTGCTTGTTCAGTTTCATTCAAAAGTTCTGGAAAAAAAAAACTCACTCCTTTTAGGAAGATGGCTTGCCCTACGAGCACTTCATTCTCAACTCGCTGGCTCATTCATTAGCTTGCTCGTGAACTCGCTACTTCACTATAAAAAAAAAAGCGAGACGTGGCCTTCGTTCCTCGGCCGATGTTCAACCAAATACTTAGACTAATAAAAATATTAAATAATATAAATGGGAAATAATTGTAAAAATCTAATCATCAAAAAGTGTCGGCGATACACTAATTATAACTAGTATATCACAATAAATAATAATACATACCAATATGTTGCTCAAATTATAATAATTATGGTAAAATATGATTTTTGTACACATGGTTGGTTTACAGTGACATGTATGCATCAAGCCTTCTTGTCATCTCGGATGAGCACTTCCATACTATTACAGTGACATAGATTAAATATAAAGTTTCCCATTTCCTCTCCAAGTTATTAAAGTGTCGCAAACTATTGTCACTAAATAGTTTTGTTGGAATATCGTTTCATCATAAACGTCACTAACTAGTTTCAATGACGAACATGAAACAATAGTGACTTTTTTTTTTTTGATTAATGACATGAGTTCCCAACAGTTTTCACTTAGGCCTCGTTTGGTTCGCAGAATGGAAGAAAAATGAAATCAATTCCTTGGCATTTTCTTTTCTTTGGAAAATTACAATTCTCATTTATTTTTCTTTTCGATGTTTGAAAATGCCAAGAAATTTGGAAAGGAAAGTTAATACTTTAACGTAGGAAAGTGATTCCTTGCTTAGATTGATAAAATCACTTTTCTCCTTAATTTTTCTTCTGTTAGGAATCACTACCATTTCCTCTTCAAATCCTTTGACATCTAAACATAGAAAAGTAATCATTTTTCTTTCCCAATCCGATGATTCCGCGAACCATTATCATTTCATGTGGGTTCTTTGAAAAACATATGTTTCGAAGAACAATACTAATCGATGTCTTGTTGAATCGTTAAAGGATGTTGATCTAGTACCACGAAACTTCACTTAAGAAAACTATTTCGACCATTTTAATTCATCTCGGGATATAAACACACCAAGCTTTATCTCGCGGGAACCAACTAATTACCAAGACATCTCTTCTGGGATACATATATGCAAGGCCGGCCCAGGAGGTTGGGTTGTCTAAGCAGGAGCTAATTTTGGTTGTACTTCACACCTATTGAAAATATACAAGTTTGAGTTGGATTTGGACATGACTGGTCCTAAGAATACCAAATGACCTTGGAGGTTGCCTTACGGAAGAGGATTATCCTAGTCCGAAGTCTTGTTAGGCTTATCCTTGAACTGGCCCTGCATATATGTACTGGCCCTGCATATATGTAGGGTGATAAGTGCTTTATAGGTGAACCTTTCGAGTTGGGGGACAGTGGAACTCATAGTTGAGGTCCATTGCATATCAAGCAGGACATGACCCACAAAATTTTGGTGTCTTTCTTTACATGGGCCATGTGAGGAGGGGGGTTAATGCCATAAGAGGCTCCTTGACCTCATGATTTTAGTGGCTCAGGTTGGCGTGCCACTAGCCTCTTAACCAGATTCCCACGCGCTAACCCATTCCCATCATCACTTTGTTCTCACACTCATCACATCCTAGCATGGCTGGCCGGACTAGAGATAAGTCTGACAAGACTTCGTGACTTGAACAACGTTTTTCATATGATAATTTCTCATGTCATTTGTTTTTTTTTAGGATCGATTCAGTCCAAACTCAACTTAAACCTATATTTGTATCAATATATAAGATGACGTTTGGATGAATATTTTATATTCTTAGGAATCCACTTTCTATTCATTTTTCGTGAAAAATGAATTCAATATTTTATAGCCATGTTTTGTTGGGTTGAAAATTTATAAAAAAAAAAATCAATTTTTTAGTTTTCTATAAATACTCTTTCATTAATTTTATGATGTTACTATCATCAAAATTCAATTGATGCCATTGAAGGTATTACCGTCATATATATATATATATATATATATATATATATATATATATATATATATATATATATATATATATAATGCATCCAACTAACTTTTTAGGAAACCTAAAATATTTTCATGGGAACCTTGGATTTTACTTTTCCGGATGTGGAAAAGTAAAACCCCCCATATTTCCTCCCGATTTTTAATTCCAGACTTGCCAAATATCGATAAAAGATCCAAATTTTATTCCTAAGTCTCTAAAACTTGAAGCAAACATCACCTAAGGGTTGTTTAGTTCAAGTTTTAGAAGCTTGAAAATGGATTTTGGATTCCTTACTCATGTATGTCAAGTGTGGGATTGAAAAAAGAACATGTGGGGCTTTATATTTCTACATAGGAAAGTAAAATTCAAGTCCCCCCCTTGGTAAAGAAAAAAAAAAGTCTCCCTTGAAAATAATTTTGTTTTCCTAAAAATATGTTGGTTGGTGCATTAACTACAATTTCTTTTGACAGTAATATCCTCAATGACACTAATTGAATTTAGTTTATAATAACATAACGAAATTAATGAAAGGATATTTGTGGAAAACTAAACAAATTAAGATCGATACTCTTGTCTGAACCAAACACGAAAATAAAAAAGGTTAAATTTTCAGGCTATATATTCTCAATCTAACTAAATATAGATATAGGAATGTTGAATTACTTTCTCATGGTAAAGAAATAGAAAATTGATTCATAGGAATACAAAATTTTCGTCCAAACACAGAATCAAGAGGCAACCAAAATTAGTTCCCCGAGCTGGCCCTGAATCCTAGGAAGACTTCTTACTCTCCATCTTCCTTCCTCTATACAAGATCTCTCCTCATTTCACAAAACAAACATAATATGGAGTGGATTTTAAGGAGCCTAACATGGTTTCTCTTTCATTTTGTTCAAGGTGGTGGACAAAGAAACATCCATGTTTTGCTCTCAACCAACATCCTTTCACATGGCCCACGTTACATATCTTTCTGCCCGGATTTACACAAGTCCATATCCCCAATCATGCACATGTTACTAACCACAACCAAAGCATTGTGTGCTTTCCCAATCAACAATCATGTAGCCAACCCCTTAGTAAGGAAGGTTCCGCTAATGCAGGATCTGGAGAGGATCAAGATATACGCAGATTTACTTTATGGAAAGTCGGATAACAACAACTCGTAACTTCCGGAAAGCAAGTACCGAGATCTTTATAGTTTTAGTTTAGTTGATGATGATAAGATATCCATAAGCAAAAAAAACTTTCACAAGTTTTCCTATGATTTTCTTCTCTTGCATAAGTTCCTCCACCGAAATAATATTTGGTGTAAAAAATACAGTATGTCACAAATAAAAATAATATATGATACAACTAAAACCACTATCCAATAATTATAAAGAGTACTTTACTGTTTTTATTTGGGTATTTTATGTTAACTATCTCTATGTCTCATACTTATTACATTAATTATTCATACTTTGAAACTAATTATACGTACTGTCCATATGTTTTATAATTTTTATAGAAAATTATAACACTAACTATTCATATATTTATTTATTTTTAATAAGTGAGGGTCCGTATAATTAGTTTTGAAGTAGAAGTAGTTCATGTAATACTCATAAAATATAGGGGAGATTAATGTATATTTTTAGGGGACTATTTTCTAACTATAACTAGTCTTCACATGCTACATAAAAATTGGAAGAAGAAAAAGTAATTACTTCCTAAAAGTATTCGCACCTTACTATTTTTTTTAACTATACCATGAATGAATAGAACATAAAATGATCAAGACCACAATACTACTCTAGAGCAATGTTGTAAAAATCGGACCGGACCGGACCGGCAGTTGGACCGGGTCCAACCGGTTTAAACGAAAAAATCGGTCATGTTCGACTAAAACCGGGTCTTTTAAAGAACCGTCGATTTTTTGTCAAAACCGGGTTCAACCGGTAAACCGGCCGAACCGGTTCACAATTGAACCGGCCAATTTTGGTTATTTTTTTATTGTAAAAAAAATTCAAAATAAATTATTATGTGAAATTTGGACCATTTGATTCTTTATTTGGTTTTAATCGACCTTATAGTTGTAAAATTAAACCGAACTAACATACTTATGACCAAACCAAACTAAACCAAGAAGTAAATATGGATATTTTACCTATTTGAACCAAACTAAACTAAGTCTATTGAACTCCAACTGAACCCCGGTTGAACCTGGTTGAACTCCGGTTGAACCCCGGTCCGACCTATACCAAAAAATTTTGGTTCGATCATCGGTCCGATTTTTAAAACATTGCTCTAGAGGCTTGTTCCAAAGAAGTAACATGTGAGGAATACGTACGGAAACATGAGAGGAATACTCGACAAGATTCCACTCTCCTCAGAACAATCCTTCAAACCAAAATGACCAGCAAGAGATTGGATTCGCGCGTGATCTCCCAAAACTATCCCACAACAAGGATCTAGGACAACCAAAATTAGTTTCGGCTAGGACAATCCAAATACCCGACCACGGGGGCCAAAATGTACACATCTTACCGGCCTCCGTATATATAAAGAGATTGTTTCCATGACTCCATCGTCACGCCGTCTTAACCACTTAAAACATTTCTCTTCACCCATCTTTGCAATAGTATGTAAAAGACTTAGAAGCTTCAAACTTCGTTATAGAATGAATGCCATCTACAATTGTCACACTCTTCTTGCCGGACTTACAGAATCCATGTCCTAAAATTCTGCCTGAAAAGAATCTCCATTTCACAAATGAATATCAGTGGTGTCACAAATGCATGAACATTTGAACTTTAGTTTACATCTCTCTTCAGCTACGTTAAAATATTTTTGTATCATGTCATATCTTTGTCCATATTTGAGCAACGAAAATAACTATATATGTATCTATTTATAATTATCTATAATTACATATTCGTATCGTGTCCTTATTCGTATCTATATCCGTACAACATAACTAGCTAGTCTTTATGCTATTATATCGTGTTCTTATTCGTATATGTATGTATTCGTACTACATAACTAGTCTTTATGCTATGAAAACCTGCATAGTGGATACAAATTTGCTATTTGGCACCCGCGGATGCATAGCCGGTGCACCCGCGGTGCTGAGAACTCCTCCACCGACGCGACAAGGGGAGGGGAGGGAAGGGGAGGGTGCAGAGCAATAGGGTAAGGGGGGCATCGGCGGAGGAGGAGGAGGAGGCGACGGCGACGTCACCGACGTCGGAGGATGGCAGAGCACCAGAGGGGGAGGGGTCGTCGTCGTTGTAGTCGGAGGAGGAGGAGGCTGCAGTGGAGCGGGGGGTGGGTAAGGCGGCAGCGGAGCGGTAGGGACGGTGGTTGCGGCGACGGAGACGTTCTCGGTCCCGCGGGTGCACCGGCTGTGCATCTGCTGTGCACCCGCGGGTTCCAAATAGTATTTTCGTAACGGATATCTGAACCATATACACAGTAGACTAATCTTCAACCACTTTCGAGGATCCATACACTCGAAGAAAACCATAAGATAACAATAAGAATAGCAAAAAATGCAATAAAAACTTGGGAGGAAAGAATTATGGCAGGACAAACATGAACTAAGTTACTGCAGACAACAATTGTGTGCCCCACCAATATTATTAATTAATCTCTCTTTTGTAGTATCGGTCGATATTTATATTATTTTTAGTATCGGATGATATTTATATTATTTGACATGTTTCAATATGATACCGAATCACCGACATCGACGTTAGGATGTCTTTTTCAGCCAATTCTAGGGGTGAGTATTCGGTTATTTCGGTTATAACCGAACAGAATTTTGGAAAATCGAAATAACCGAATTTAGTTTTAGGCAAACCGAAACCAAATCGAAAATACACACAACCGATATAAACCGAACCGAATATTTTTTTCGGTTTTTCGGTTTATTCGGTTTATATCGGTTGGACCGGTTTTTGTTACCGGGCCGATTTTTTCGTGGGCCGATTTTTTTTTACTGGACATTTTTAACAAGTAGACTGTATAACAATGTAGAATAAAACTGTTGGAGTACTTATAAACAACCCAGTAGCAGAATATTCATTAAAAACACATACTTCACTGATAACAATTAAACTAGTAGAGTTACAAAATTCAACAAGAACCATAGTAGACCGAAAACTGTACATACAAAAACTTTCATGTCTTCACCCATACAAAAGTTTACACAAATTTGGGCAAATAAACAAAAAAGTTGGGCAATATATGCGTCTTCCTGCCATTTCAGTCTCGCTGCCATTTCTTCACCCATACAAATTTGGGCAAATAAACAAAAAACTTCCATATCTTCACTCGTACAAAAGTTTACACAAATTTGGGAAAATAAACAAAAAAATTGGACAATATGTGTCTCCCTGCCATTTCTTCACCCATACAAATTTGGGCAAATAAACAAAAAACTTCCATGTCTTCACCCATACAAAAGTTTATACAAATGCTGTACTACCTGGACTACCTGGACAATATTGTACTACCTGGACTACAAATACTGAAAATATGAATATAAATAAGAAAATATGAATACTGAAAATATTGTCTTCACCCATACAAAAGTCTGTATAGTTCCAACTGCCAACAACAGAAGTGTAGAGTCTGCATAGTGCACAAACACAAGAGTGCCAACAGAACATCAAAATGCAAATTGAACACAAACAACATATACAGTTAAATACAAAGAACAAAATCATGACGAGAACAAAGAACAAAATCCTGACACAAGCAAACAAGCATTTAATTGTAAAATACAAATCCCAACACCAACCAAAGCAAACATTTAATTGTAAACTTTTTCATATTTTTAGCCATTATAGCATTGCAGTATTTGGTGCATATTGGCAGTATAAGCGATCCTGCAAAATATAAATTGACATTTGAAACTTGGAGCATTTGTGCAAATTGGCAGTGTAAGCGATCCTGCAAAATATAAACTAACATTTGAAACTTGAAAATTCCAAAGATTGCTTACAGCGATTGCTGGCTTGCTGAGATTATAATAATAAATAATCCAAGAATGCACCAATGATCCAAATATCCAAGCCACAACTAACTGCAAAACAAAATTCATAAATAACATTAGAATAAATATGTAAGTTCATGCCGTATATCTGTTAATTCATTATATCCAGTTGATCCGAGCCATTTCTCTACAATTTAACATATATATATATATATATATATATATATATATATATATATATATATAACAAAAAAATATAACAAAAAATATAACAGAAAATTCGAGCCATATATATATAAGAAATTAAACAGATCCAAGTAGAGTCCAGAAAAAAAAAACATAAAACAGAAATTAAAAGATATAAGATCTGTATATAACAAAAATTTGATGGATGTAAGATCTGCTGTATATATTTAACAATATATATATCACAAAAAAATTTAACATATGTATCATGTAAACTTCGAAAAATATTAAACAAAAATTAAAAGAAAAAATTAAAAAAATACTTACAAAAATAGTTGGAGGAGCAAGTATTGTAGTTCAGAACTTCAGATCTGACGGAGAGAGTGAGAGAGGCGGAGCCGGGGGCCGTCGGGAGGAGGCAGTGAGAGAGAAGGAGCCGGGATACGGGACTCGAGGGTTAGGATCTAGATTTTAGGGTTTATTTTTAGATGGACTGATGGAGTGGGGAGAGAAGAGAGTGAGAAAGGCGGAGCCGGGGGTCGCCGGGAGGAGGCGGTGAGAGAGGCGGAGCTCAGGGTTGGGGGCCGCTCTAGAGCTCAGGCTCAGAGCTGCTGCGGCTGCTCTCCAAAATATAGATTTAGGAGACTGAGAGATTGTGAGTGGAGAGAGAGAGAAAAATTGTTTATATACTTAGGGTTGAGTTGAGGGTATATATGTAAATTCACAGACCCTATTCGGTTTTCGGTTTTAAACCGAACCCGAACCCGTAAACCTAACCCGAACCCGAAAACCGAATTAGCGGATTTTCAGAACCGAACCCGACCCGAAATTTTTTTAAACCGAACCTAATTGCTTATTCGGTTCGGTTCGGTTCGATTCGATTTTCGGTTTGTAACCTATTAATGCTCACCCCTAGCCAATTCCTTAAAAATAATCAAAGAAAAATACCAATACTAAGGGAAAAAAAAAGTACTTACAATTGTGTCTAAATATATAAAAATAAATTAATTTTTTTTAATAATCATTTGCTTTTCGATACTAGAAAAATAAAATTCATTACACCGATCAGAGATCGTTGATACTTTCGATACCGACGATTTCGTCAGTAGCTAGTAAAGATCCAATATCTATTCCGATACAGATATGAACCTACTTCCAATGCTAAAAAAAAAATCTGATACGCCGATCAATCGTTGATACTTCCGATATCGATGATTCCGATACTCATAGGAAGGGTTCAATATCGACTCTAATACTGATCCTCCCTTGAGTAGGAAAATCTCTCAGCTCTTTCTTGCCTTCTTCCTTGCATTAGGTTTGAGTTTCTGAAAACAATTCTTTTTTTTAGAAATAGCTACGAGTCTTTCGATGAGGGGCCTTCTTCTCTGATCTTGATCTTCTTCCGGTGCAGATTGTGGTGGTACGGTTGATGTCCGATTGCTTCGTGGAAGGGGCTTACCAAAATTAGCTTTGCTATGCCTACAATCAAATGCTTACAATTTTCTTACAACCGTCACGTGTCGAATTTCGATTGAAGAAGAGGGAAAATGGTAGGGTCGGATGGAACCCATGTAGCAGGGAGGTGAGAGGGGAGGTAGTATCCAGTGGGACCCATGTGTAAGGAATGTGAGAGAGATATTGTAAATATTTGGTTGTAGACTTACCATTTTTCTACCAAAATATTTCACAACATATATCTAGCATAGGACGGTAAAATGTAAAACAACTCTCCTAAATAATAATTAAACTGGAATGGTTGGCCAGAGAGAGAATAATCGGGTCGACCCGGAACCAAGACGGGTCGGGTCGGGTCGAGTCGACCAATTTTTGTGATAGCTCGGATCAGCTGCGGAGCAAGATCGAGCCGGGCAGGCCTAAAACTGAATGAAGGGTGGGCCGGGCCGATCCAGTCCGAGTTTGATCGGGCTGGGCCTACCGTGTTTCGGGCCGCCCGACCCAACACACCTTGACTCTAATCTCCATCAAAAACCCTGGCCACCCCCTCGTCTCCTCCTTTGACAAAAACCCTAACCCTAATTTTCGGATTCAGCTAAGCCAATCACCAGCGGCGGCGGTGGCGGAAGCAACCAAACTGCCAAACCAGGTTCGTTTTCTTCACCAAAACCATCTCCTTTCCATTCCCCCAAACCCTAACTAAGCACCAATCTCGTCGACCCGCTCACTCCAGGTCCCCATGGGCGTGCTCAAGAAACCCAAGGTCTCCTTCACGGAGCCGACGAACGACGAGTCCGACGACTCCTACCGCTCCGAGTCCGACGACACCGACGACGACGAGGTCCAGGTCACCGTGCCTTCGAAGAACGTCGTGTACAACAGGGAGGGCCTCCTCGAGAAGCTCGAGGACATCGCGTGGCCGGAGAACGCCGGCTGGATCCACAAGCTCTCCGTCGGCTACGAGCAGCCGCAGGAGGTCGACGTCAACGACGACCTGGCCCGGGAGCTCGCGTTCTACACGCAGGCCCTCGACGGGACCCGGCAGGCGTTCGAGAAGTTCCAGTCTTTGAAGATGCCGTTCCTGCGGCCTCCCGACTACTACGCGGAGATGGTGAAGACGGACTCCCACATGCTGAAGATCAAAGGGAAGATCTTGGTGGAGAAGAAGAAGATGGAGGAGGCGGAGGAGAGGAAGAAGGCGAGGGAGTCGAAGAAGATCGCGAAGGAGGTGCAGGCGCAGAAGAACAAGGAGCGGGCGAAGCGGAAGAAGGAGGACATCGAGTCGGTCAAGAAGTGGAGGAAGCAGAGGCAGCAGAGCGGGTTCGCGGAGGGGAAGGGGGAGGAGCTGGACCTGGGGCTGGACGGGGGGAGCGGCGGCGGCGGCGGGTTCGAGAGGACGAAGAAGAAGAGGCCCGGGGTGGGGCCTGGAGACCGTTCGGGAGGGTTCCGGAAGCAGCAGAGGGGAGGGAAGCAGGGGAACAAGAGGAGGGAGATGAAGGAGTCCAGGTTCGGACACGGCGGGCGGAAAGGGATGAGGAAGCAGAACACCGCGGAGACTACGGACGACGTGAGAAGCTTCAACAAGGGCGAATCTTCGGGGAACAAGAGGAGGAAAAGGTGATTATTTTACTTCATCATCTTGTGCTATGTTTCAATAGAAACTGTGGTAATGTTGGGAGTTTCGTATATTATCATGCTTTATTATTAATGTATCTTAAATTTTGCTTCATCGTTTTAAATATTAATCATGTAACCCAGATATTGAATTATGTTTGCAATTCTATGAGAATCTTTTCTTTTCCCGTAAATTAGATGATCTGAGTATGATTTGGTAATGGCTGCACTTTATTTTGGGCACAATTTATCCTTATTATTGAAGAAGATGGGAATTTGATGTTGAGCATGTTTAGGTATCCATTGGATGCACTCCTTTGAATGTATAATTTACGAGGGAATAATTATCTTTTCATACTTCATTGTACCTTTTTTTTGAAATGAAAAATCCTAAAGTTCTTTCGATTCTTTTAAGTAAGCTCATGATACTTTTCACAACTTTCTATTTAGGAGTTGCCAAGATCATTTGTTATCAGGTTAGTGTGATTTTCTAGACATATTAGCTGACGGACAGCGTATTTATGTAGAAAAACCACCTAGTTCGGTCGTTTTGATGTTGTCAAGTTCTTCATCTGTCCCTCCAAAGTTGCTGGTTCTATGTTTATGAAACATTTTGCTATGATTTAATATATGTCGAAAGGACCAAATGAATTTAGTATTTAACCATGTTGATAGTATTAATTTATGTACATATTGCATATTTCATAATCCATATATTATGGAGATCACCTATTCACATTGTGCTTAAGTGCTTCTTTTTTTTTCTGATTTTTGTTGTCCAATAAATGACTCAAGGAGCCTGGCTAAATAATTGTATGGTGCTTATAATGCAGAAACCTTTGTCTTCTATTGATAGTTTGATACACAAATAGAATACTTCAGCAGCATAAAATGTATACGACAAAAAAGAAATACAAATTTATGCATCTTTAGGCTATCTCCTGCCTAAATTATATAATTTTTTTTCACTCTCAATCCAAGTAAGTTAGGTCTATCCTGCACATTTCTGGACCTTCCTATGATGTTCTCTTATCCTTTCCTGATACCTACTTCAACATTCCACGGATATACTCAATTTGTGTCCTATATTTAATTTATTTCCACCAATCTATCTCAGCATTCTCATTTTTGCAATGCTCTTTTTCTTGGATCTGACATTTCTTCACTGTCTAACATTATGATCCATAAAGCATGTCTGGTGGTGGTGGTCTTATAAAAGTTTCTTTCAATTTAAGAGTACTATAACATCAGAAAACACTCAAGAAGCGTTGCTCGATAATCTTTGTTTAATTTTATGAAGAACATCCTTCCAACCTTTTCATCTCAATTAGTTATTGATCCTAAATAGTGGGAAGTGTCACTCTTTGGTATATCTTGGCCATCATATGGATTATTCCTATGCCTTTCTTTGATTTTTGTTGATGTTATATTTCATAATCAGTTTTCCTCCTTTCACAAGTTTTAGAAGCTAACATTTCTCAAGTTTCTAGTAAAGTTCATCCACAACTAGTGCAAAGAGGTAAGAACCAGATGTAAACCTATTATGTTGGAAACTTGGATGTGTCTCCAATTGTCCTCACGGTAGTCACAACCAGATGTAAACCTATTATGTTGGAAACTATGGAAATCCTACAGTTATCTTTAAGTTGACAATGATAACTTGAAGAATGTCACAGTGATAAGTTGAAGAATGTC
This sequence comes from Iris pallida, assembly GCA_029216955.1. Classification (NCBI taxonomy): domain Eukaryota; kingdom Viridiplantae; phylum Streptophyta; class Magnoliopsida; order Asparagales; family Iridaceae; genus Iris; species Iris pallida. The sequence goes on from JANAVB010014600.1 coordinate 1,224,424, forward strand.
TCTAGTTTAGTAGATATAGTAATATATTACCTGGCAATTAAATCTTCAAATCTTGGTTTTCAACTTGTGTATCGTATCATATATAGCATATCGTATCGTATTGTGAATCGTTTGGTAGAATAACTCTTAGGGGTTTAGGTATATACTAGTAAATCCATATAGAAACATGATTTGATATAAAAAAAAAATTGATAATTTTTTATCTGTTTCATCTTTACAAGTCTCTCTAGTTCCATAATCCAAATTTTTAGGTATACATTACATGACTCAAGTATCAACCGATAGATAATGAAAGGGAAGTCAATCGTATTGTGTATCGTAATATACTAACAACATAGATTCCAGTTGCTGAGGCATCCTTTTCTCGATAAAGTTTCACCCCTAATAATCAAACTAATCTGTTTGTACTTTGGTCATCCCCGAAAGTAATGTTCTATTCATTTTACATATCCTCTTTTTATTTGTTGCCTCTGTTAATACCTTTAGGGTCCGTTTGGTAAACCATATTTGGAGGTGGGATTTGGATTTTTATGGATTTGGAGACAAATCCATGGAATCCTATGTTTGGTTGGAGATGGATTTGGATATGTAAAGTATGACAAAATCCAAAACTTGGATTTGGTTGGATTTTGGAGGAAAAATAATAATTATTCTTTAATAATTTCGTTAAAATATTTATTATTTAATAATTTTGTTAAAAATTAGTAAATTAAAAATTAGTTAATCTTTAATAATTTTGTTATAATCATAATTAATAATTTATTAGTATTATTATAATATTAATTAATAATATTTTATTATTTAGTTAATAATCATAATTTACTAGTATTATTATAATATTAATTAATAATTTATTAGTATTATATAATATTAATTAATAATCATATCATATGTTTAGTATTATTAATTAAAAAATTGGTTAATTAGTTAATTAGTTAATTTTGTTATAATCATATTAATTAATAATTTATTAATAACTATTTTATTATAATCTTAATTAATAATATTTTAATCACAATTAGAATCATATTTTATAATAATTTAATTAGTAATTTACTAATCATAATAATATTACTATTTTTAAAATATTTAATTTATAGTTAATTATTAATTATTAATTTATAATTATTAATTATTAATTATTAATTTTTTACTTAATTATTAATTATTAATTTATAATCGTTAATTATTAATTATTAATTATTACTTAATTATTTAATTATTACTTAATTTGTAATTACTTAATTTATAATCGTTAATTAATAATCGTTAATTATTTAATTATTAATTATAATTACTTAATTTATAATCGTTAATTATTAATTATTACTTAATTATTTATTACCTAATTATAATTACTTAATTATTAATTATTAATTATTAGTTATTAATTATTAATTATTAATTTATAATTAATTATTAATTTATAATCGTTAATTATTAATTATTAATTTATAATCGTTAATTATTAATTATTAATTATTAATTATTAATTAGTATTATTAATCGTTAATTATTAATTATTTAATTTATAGTTATTAATTATTAATTATTAATCGTTAATTATTAATTATTAATCTTTAATTATTAATCGTTATTTATTTAAAAATTAACTAATCATTAATTATTAATTTTATAATTAATAATAACTAATCGTCAATTATTAATTACTAATTGTTAATTACTAATCGTTAATTATTAATTTTATAAATAATAATAACTATAATTAATCATAATTAATTAATAGCTTAATTATTGATCATGACTATAATTTAATTATTAATCATTAAACCAAATCCTATGTTTGGTTGGAGTTGGATTTTATTTGAAGGATTTCCAAATCCAAATCCAAATAGTAAAATTCGGTTACCAAACAAGCCCGTATATACGAGTTATAAAAATTGAAACTTTTCCTATATTAGGAGGAATAATGTACTTTTCTCCATGTTTAAAATTTGTGGCGCTTATTGTGGGTGTCTACTGATTAGTATTTTCTCAAATTTTTCTAGATCCAGTATTTCTCGAAAAAGCTAGATCAGCATAGATACAAAATAAGGAGCCTGTGTAATATAAGCCCTTAATTCTACTTAAAAACATACATGGACCTTATTCCAATTTATAGGCTTAATTGCTAATTGCTACCCTCAACTATCACAAATAATAATTATTCTTTAATAATTTCGTTAAAATATTTATTATTTAATAATTTTGTTAAAAATTAGTAAATTAAAAATTAGTTAATCTTTAATAATTTTGTTATAATCATAATTAATAATTTATTAGTATTATTATAATATTAATTAATAATATTTTATTATTTAGTTAATAATCATAATTTACTAGTATTATTATAATATTAATTAATAATTTATTAGTATTATATAATATTAATTAATAATCATATCATATGTTTAGTATTATTAATTAAAAAATTGGTTAATTAGTTAATTAGTTAATTTTGTTATAATCATATTAATTATAATATTAATTAATAATTTATTAATAACTATTTTATTATAATCTTAATTAATAATATTTTAATCACAATTAGAATCATATTTATAATAATTTAATTAGTAATTTACTAATCATAATAATATTACTATTTTTAAAATATTTAATTTATAGTTAATTATTAATTTATAATTATTAATTATTAATTATTATTTTTTACTTAATTATTAATTATTAATTTATAATCGTTAATTATTAATTATTAATTATTACTTAATTATTTAATTATTACTTAATTTGTAATTACTTAATTTATAATCGTTAATTAATAATCGTTAATTATTAATCGGTAATTATTTAATTATTAATTATAATTACTTAATTTATAATCGTTAATTATTAATTATTACTTAATTATTTATTACCTAATTATAATTACTTAATTATTAATTATTAGTTATTAATTATTAATTTATAATTAATTTTTATAATCGTTAATTAATAATCGTTAATTATTAATCGTTAATTATTTAATTATTAATTATAATTACTTAATTTATAATCGTTAATTATTAATTATTACTTAATTATTTATTACCTAATTATAATTACTTAATTATTAATTATTAGTTATTAATTATTAATTTATAATTAATTATTAATTTATAATCGTTAATTATTAATTATTAATTATTAATTAGTATTATTAATCGTTAATTATTAATTATTTAATTTATAGTTATTAATTATTAATTATTAATCGTTAATTATTAATTATTAATCTTTAATTATTAATCGTTATTTATTTAAAAATTAACTAATCATTAATTATTAATTTTATAATTAATAATAACTAATCGTCAATTATTAATTGTTAATTGTTAATTACTAATCGTTAATTATTAATTTTATAAATAATAATAACTATAATTAATCATAATTAATTAATAGCTTAATTATTGATCATGACTTATAATTAATTAATAGCTTAATTATTGATCATGACTATAATTTAATTATTAATCATTAAACCAAATCCTATGTTTGGTTGGAGTTGGATTTGAATAGTAAAATCCATGATTTGGATTTGAAGGATTTCCAAATCCAAATCCAAATAGTAAAATTCGGTTACCAAACAAGCCCGTATATACGAGTTATAAAAATTGAAACTTTTCCTATATTAGGAGGAATAATGTACTTTTCTCCATGTTTAAAATTTGTGGCGCTTATTGTGGGTGTCTACTGATTAGTATTTTCTCAAATTTTTCTAGATCCAGTATTTCTCGAAAAAGCTAGATCAGCATAGATACAAAATAAGGAGCCTGTGTAATATAAGCCCTTAATTCTACTTAAAAACATACATGGACCTTATTCCAATTTATAGGCTTAATTGCTAATTGCTACCCTCAACTATCACACTTTTTCAAGTTGATACCCTAAACTTTTTTTTGTAACAACTTGATACCCGGATATTATTTTGGACAAAAATGCCCCTTTTATAGTTATTAATTATTAATTATTAATTGTTAATTATTAATTATTAATCTTTAATTATTAATCGTTATTTATTTAAAAATTAACTAATCATTAATTATTAATTTTATAATTAATAATAACTAATCGTCAATTATTAATTATTAATTGTTAATTACTATCGTTAATTATTATTTTATAAATAATAATGTTGGTTGGAGTTGGATTTGAATAGTAAAATCCATGATTTGGATTTGAAGGATTTCCAAATCCAAATCCAAATAGTAAAATTCGGTTACCAACAAGCCCGTATATACGAGTTATAAAATTGAAACTTTTCCTATATTAGGAGGAATAATGTACTTTTCTCCATGTTTAAAATTTGTGGCGCTTATTGTGGGTGTCTACTGATTAGTATTTTCTCAAAAATTTTCTAGATCCATATTTCTCGAAAAAGCTAGATCAGCATAGATACAAAATAAGGAGCCTGTGTAATATAAGCCCTTAATTCTACTTAAAACATACATGGACCTTATTCCAATTTATAGGCTTAATTGCTAATTGCTACCCTCAACTATCACACTTTTTCAAGTTGATACCCTAAACTTTTTTTTGTAACAACTTGATACCGGATATTATTTGGACAAAAATGCCCCTACCCCTAACCCCCCTCCCCCGTGCTAGCTTCGCCCCCCCCCCCCCCCCCCCCCCCTCTGCTAGCTCCGGCCGCAGCTCCCCCCCCCCACCCCCTGCTCGCTTCAGGCCATCCCCCCCCTCTCGCTCCCGGCCGTCCGTCCGCTCCCGCCTCTCCCTAGGGCTCGGCAGCGGGAGGGGGGGCTGGGAAGGGGGGTGCGGAGCGTGGAGGCGGGGGCAGGAGGTGGCCCGGAAGCGAAGAGGGGGGGGGTCGACCGGAAGCGGGAGGGGGGGGGGTCGGCCGAGCTAGCAGGGGGTGGCCGGAGTGGGGAAGGGGGTGGAGGGAGGGAAGGGATAAGGGCATTTTGGGATTTTTTAAAATGTTAGGTATTAAGTTGAAAAAAATAGTTAAGGTATCAATCTGTTACGAAAAAAGTTTAGGGTATCAACTTGAAAAAGTGTGATAGTTGAGGGTAGCAATTAGCAATTAAGCCCAATTTATATTCTATACTTGTTGGTACAAGCAGCTAAATATAGGTTTTAGTCAAAAAGTAACTTCACGTGAAACATTGAAAGTTAAGGAAAAAATCAATGGACAATTTCTATTTGAACAAGTATTGCATACATGGGTCCAGAGAGCAAGTTCTCAACATCTGTAGGCGGGTGCGCGGCGGAGAGGTCCGCCTAGACACTTTGATATATTTTGGACATTTTTATGATTTTACCTTTTTTTTTTTTTTTTTTCATAATATGCATATTTTAAGCGAGTTTATGCATAACCAAATTGTATAATAAAGATTTAGAATTTTTCGTCTTGTAAAAAGGAACCATATGTCCATAATGCTTGCCAAACTGTTTTTCCAAAATATGTAGTCAGATTGCTCTACCTAGACATCCGCCTATGCTATCTCACCTCCGTCTACGCCGTCAAACCTACGCTAGCCGCCTAACTGTTTTGCCAAAGCTGATTTTACCCAAAAAAAAAAAAGATTTTGCATAGCTAAGTTTTATGCATAACTAAGTTGTAGAACAAAGGTTTAAAAAAGCAAAAATGAACCACAGGTCCATAATGTTTGCAAAACTGTTTTGTCAAAACATATAGCCAGGTATTGCTCTGTCTAGACGTCTGCCTACATAGCCTCATCTTCGTGTATGTCGTCAAACCTTTGTTGGCCGTCTACTCCACCAACATCAACAAAAATGGTGCGGAGAGCGGCCGTCTAGCGCCTAGGCAGCCGCTTCGACCGTTATTTAGAACGCTTCAGCGAGTGTTGGGATAGTGAATTAATGCGTTTTGAATGATTTTAATCTAGATTATTCATCAAGAATGGAGATTATTTAAAATGAATATTTTATAATAAAAAAAATCCTTTTAATATTATGTATGATTTTGAACTCCAGAAAAAAAAATGGAAACAACCCATTACTAGGTACATGTCGATCATATATCCATTTTGAATTTGGGAGGATCGCCATTATGCTGTTCCTGTCACCATTAAAATGGAGAAATGATGTTTCCTTTCGAGTAGAAATAAAGAAAAACAACTATATACATACTGAGAAGAAGTTGTGGAAATTGAAGTATGATATATTTTCAGTGAACTTTCACAGGAGATGGTTTATATAAATCTTAGTAGGCTGGTGGAAAAAATTGTTGGCAGTTCTTTCACTTTCACCTATAGGGAGAGAAGTCCAGACAAGTGCCATCTAATTTTGTTCTTTAGCTCTCTTTCTTCTGTCCTTGACCTCCATTTGTTAATCACATTATGTACAATATAGGGCTAATTAGTTAGACCCTGGATTTTATACCAGCTTATAGTCTTAAGCCCTGACATGTCCAATTGAAAAGTACGTTACTTTAATTTTTATTTTTTGTATCATTTTTCTTTTTCCATTATACCCTTTTTCCAGCATGTGTTGATTTTTTTGTCCTTGTACCCATGTTCAGGATATAATAGTAAAAAAGAAACAAAAAATAAAAAAATAAGGATCCAAACTTTTCAATTGGACATGTCAGAACTTAAATTCTAAGCTGGTAAAAATTAAGGATCCAAACTTTTCAATTGGAAATGTCAGGACTTAAATACTAAGCTAATATAAAATTCAAGGTGTAAACCCTATTTAGCCCTACAATATGTATAGGTTAAATGACTTGTGAACCACTTTCTGGTTATGACTCAAAATTATACAACCATATGATGGAAGTTCCTTGCCATTTATTCATCCATTTCATTATGGTTATTGAGAGAGTAGGATGTGGCAAAATTATTGATTTCAGTAGATAAACATCTTAGTTATATAGGGCATTTGAAGCTCTACTCTCTTTCTCTTGTAGAATCAGATTGGTCTGCATGTTGGTGCTGATATTTCTTATTTACTCTCATGTGGGCCTTCTCTTTTCTGCTACTGTTGTGATTTAATTCAAGAGCTACTTCAAATGCGCTGTGTTAACACATAATAGCAACTATGTTGCAACCGATACGACACGACACAGTACGAACTCAGCGATACGGATATGAAATTGATTTCGTGTGTCCTAGTATATTTTAGAGTTTATGATACGTGTTCGGCTTTTTGAAATACATCATCAATCCCAAACCAAGCCTTGTACTCCATCAGAGGCTTCGAAATACCGTGTCGGTATTTAAAAGGTGTCCGTATTTAGAAGGGGTTTTGACACAAGAACTAGATCTTAGTGGGACATGTCACAGGTGGCATTGTTTTGTAGCCGGGGGTCTAAAAATTCTGAGGAAGGTGTATGGAAATACAAATACAATATACACATTCTTAGTGGGACGTGTCACAGGTGACTTTGTTTTATTTTTTTGAGAACAAACATTAATTTCATTCATTCAAGAGTCAACAGAAAAACAAGCAGATCTGTCGCGAACGACAAGATCGTATATACAATCAGGGATGTTATCATGAACTGTGAGATAGTTCATAGAATTATGAAGCAAGGAAAAGGAAGCTAATCGATGTGCACAGCCGTTAGCACTCCTATGAACAAAGGAGAAGGAGATCTCCTTATTCATACTCAGAAATTTCTTTGCATCCGCAATTGTATGACGAGCAAGCCAACGGAATCATCCTCATGATGGTTTATGGCATCAATGATGATTTTGCAATCCCCTCCAACAATAGTTTGATTCAATTGTCTCCTTTCCATTAAAACAAGTGCTAAATGAATGCCAAGCATGTTTATATTACAGAGAGAATGTGGTAGATCAAAGCGAGCATGTTAGGTTACAGAGTCCCTGCAGATGGGGAAATTTCTTAAGGACTGGGAGATGACTATTTACTTCATCTCTTTAGCCCCAACCCTACATTGACTATACCTCTAGGTTTACAGTATCGATATCCGAAGTATCGATATCGGATTCTTCTTATGAGTATCGAGGTTGACGGTATTGGCAGTTTTGGATGGGAGTATGGAATTTTTTGATATCGAAAGGCAATGATTATTAAAATCTTTTAATATATATTCAGGCATAATTTTAAGTATTTCATGTGGTGTTTCTTAATAGTTTTAAAATTGAATAAAATATTAGCCACTCTTGCCGATTGATTTACCTTAAATTTTCTTATTTTACATGCTTTTACGACCTTAGTATACTTTTATCCCTTTCTTGATTGCTCTTTCTCGTTCAATTTTCTTTACCAAAATGACTGGAAAAAAATGACCTCCACTATCGGGATTGGTCAACGTTGTTTATCGGATAGGGACATGCAAAAACGTACGGGTATCAACCGTATCAGATGGGTATCGGCCGATAATTGCAAACTATAGCATATGTAGTTCTTGTTAACAAAAGATATCTGCAGTTATGATCTGCAGAGGCCAATTGGCATATTAGGAGATGGAAGCAAACAAAAGTGATGATAGAAAACACAGTACTCCTATAAGCTCAGAGTGATAGTAAGCTAGGCTAGTGGCCAGGTCCCTTGGTGCTTGAACCAGAAGGCAACCTCTGCTCCAAGCTCTTTAGGTCCTGTTGGTACCTCTGCTCACCGCCCATGGACTCGAGACCACCACCACCACCACCACCAGCAGCAGCAGCAGCAGCAGCTGTTGATCCTCCGCCGTGGACCTCGCTGCCGCCGCCTTCCGTTCGCTCCACGCGCCTCGAGCGCACGCCCTGCAAGAAAGCCGCAGCCACCACCATCACCAGCACCACCGCCCAAGTAGCAGCACTTCTCTTCATCTTCGCCATCGCAGGAGGAGTTTGCAAGCCCTCTGCTACCTACCAGTTAGTTACTCCACTCGCGCCATTTTTATAGCGAGCGAGTAGGTGACTACATACACTATTGACTTTTGTGCAACTTCCACGTCGGGGATCGTTACACTGAAATTAGAGATATTTTAATATGAGTAATGCTCCAAAATGTCCTTCTAATACATCTCTTCTTATGTGATAGCTGACGTGGCATATTAAATAATATGATGATACTGGCATATTAAATAATATTATGTATCATCTGACATGACCGATGACATGACAATTTTAACCCAAAAAATTAATTATTCAATTTTGTCCGTATTAATTTAATATTAACATTAATTAATATTAATATTAATATTAATGTTAATTATATTAATTAATGTTAATATTAATGTTAATATTAATATTAATATTATTGTTAATGTTAACGATAATATTAATATTAATGTTAATATTAATGTTAATATTAATGTTAATATTAATATTAATATTATTATTATTGTTAATATTAACAATAATATTAATATTAATGTTAATATTGCTGTTAACATTAATTTTAATGTTAATTTTAATTTTAATTTTAAAATTTGTCACGTCAGCTGCCACGTAAGGAGGGACGGTTTGGAGGTACAAATAGCATTATTGTTTTAATATATACCCTTCTTCAAAAATATAGAGACTAGCATATACCTTCACTATTTTAACAACTAGGAGATACCCCTATTCTTTGTAAATCAGCCAAAATTTTGGTTAAAAAGTGGGCATACAAAGAAATAGAGACATTCCTTAAGTTTTTTTTTTAAAAAAGAAAGTATATACTAGTTTCTATATTTTGAATGAAAATATTTGCTAAAATATCTCTTTTTAGCATTATCGTAGATAGCTCGTCGACGGGCTTGGACGTATAATACAATTGTAATCAATTCATCTGAATTCTATATTACTATAACTGCTGCTTCTAAATTATATTATTATTATTTTGGTATTATTAGCCCTTTCTCACCATATATTTTGTACAAAACATAATATTACTGTTATTAATGTTATGGCTAAGTAGTTTTGTATATGGTCGTCTGTCGTTTGTGTCAATTAGAAGGAAAAAGAAGAAGGGTAAAGTGCATTTAAACCCTCCTTAGATTTGTCTCGTTAGCAAAATAAAATTCGTTAGAAAACCTATACAGTTTGTCCCACCTTAAATTGTCCGCATCAACAAGAAAGCTCTTACCGTCTATTAGTCGTTAGAAATGGCTGTTAATAACTTTTGAAAAGTATAAAAAATACCTAAAATACCCTCCCTCCCTCCCTCCCCCCCCCCCCCCCCCCCCCCCCCCCCCCTCTGTCGGCCAGCCCCTACCCTCCCGACCCCCTTCCTCCGCCGGCCAACCCTCGCCCCCGAACCCCCAAACACCCCCCCCCCCCCCCCCCCCCCCCCCCCCCCTCCTCCCCCCCCTCCTCCCTTCGCCGGCCGGCCCCCCAATCCGTCCCCACCACCGGAGAAAGAGAGGAGAGTTAAAATCGTCTTTTAGACGATTTTTAACGATTGTTAACGGCGGAGGGCTGAATTGAGGAAAAAAAAAAACAGGATTCTTTTCAAACTATGAGTTTAATTGCATATTCGTCGCATTTAAGGACTTAAATGCACTTTACCCATGAAAAAAAAAATTGGATCCTGTTGACCCGGACGAATTCGACATGAATCGATTGTACCGTAACACGTGTACGATTATTGTCTACGTATATAAAAAATAAAAATAAAAAATAGTAAACGTTCCTATATGAAATCCTTGGTACGCTAGCTAGCCCACAGAATGTCATCAACTGCCATGGGTCCGTCCAAAGCTCGAATCGATTCGACCAAAGCAGTTGCACATGGATTTTGTACTTGGAACATGTTACCGATCAGCCTCCGTCTTGAAGTTGGCAATGATGTCGGCGCGAAGATGGTTACATGTTTAAAAGAGTCAGAAATTCACGCTTCTCCACTTGCTCGGCTTTGGTTTACGTGAAAAGTGTGTGTTAGTTTAGGGTTCCCCATGCCCATGGTGATGATGATGGGCAGCCAGCCATGGACCATGGTTCATTTACAATACTTATTTTGTACATGGCACCCCCCAAGAAACGGCGAAAGTGAAGGAAAAAAAAAGAGAGCCCTTTCCGGCAATGAATGTGTGGAGATGGAAGACTAAAAGTGTACTTGCGGTTAGGGGTGAGCATTATTTGATTTTGAACCGAAGATCGAATCGAACAGATCGAAAGTGACATGTGGCAGCTCCGGATTGGCTAAAAGAAAAACACCTCCCACTAACATAGGCCGGAAAAAAACGGCGAATCAAAGACCGACACGTGGCCAAGGTTTCAGCCGCGATCCGTGTAGACCTGCTGTTTTTAAAATACTAGAATTCTTTGGTTTCGGTTCAAAATCGAAAATCTAATAAGACTTACACAATTACAAATTTACTCATTTTTTTGTTATCTTTTATATATATATATATATATATATATATATATATATATATATATATATATATATTAAAAATAACAGTTCTATATATGTGTTTAAAGTCTAATTTTGATAATTTATCTAATTTTGAGTCCAATTTTATAATACAATGTATGTATAAAATTTATAATTTTCTAATACAATTGAACCACAATTCCAATTTGAGTGCAGCTCATTAAACAGTAAAAATAGTTAAATCGAACAAACGAATAAACTAAATCGATTACTGCTTTCGGTTATGGATAATTTCGATTTTGGATATTTACAACTCTAGTTTATTTGGTTTAGACTATTTCGAATCGGTTGAAACTGAATAAATAGAACGAGTTAGGAAGTACCAAAATAGCTTGGGATGCTGCTATTGTGGCCATGCCGCCATGGTGCACAAATTAGGAAGTGCCAACAGTCGTATGTGTTGTGTTGGACACGTATCAGATACAACATGAAAAAAATGATGCTACTCTCTCTCTCTATATATCAACCGTCAAACGAATATAAATTACGTTCTCGTGTTTTACATGTCGAGCCAAACGAGGCCTAAATGTCGAGCCAGAAAATTTGGTTTCAGACTATTAATGTTCAGCTTTCAACATATAAAAGATTAAAAAAAACGTGTTATGCAGTCGGATTGATAGAATGTTGAACGACAGATATTCAAACCCCCAATCAAATTGAATTGTTCGTCTTTTCTTCTATTTAGTCAGCTTATAATTACGTCAGTTGTTCTCGTGTTTTACATGTGAAACATATTTTTAGTCCCAAATTAAACACTATAAAAATATTCCTCTCTTAAAAGGAAAATAAAATTTTGAGGGAGCCAAATGGATTATCGGAAGATCTTGAAATTTGAAGACTCTTTAATCATATAAATCACATGCAAAACTCTGCTACACATTATAATGCAATGTCCATTGATATCGAACATGAAACATATTAGTAAAGAAATTTGGATCTTCTGCGCCAACAAGAAATTTTGTGCATACTATATTGTATGTCTCTTGTGCCCACTCTTTTCCAACTTCTACCATAAATAAAAGGAATAATACGCTCTCGTAACTCGATCCATCGATCTTCCGACGTCTAGTCAGAACTTTTATGCACCTTCACGCTTACCATAAGGGTCACTTGGGTTAGGCAAATTGTGCTACTCTGAGAAGCCCGGAAAGTTTCTACCCTCCTCTTGCACTGCTGATATACTCTTCACTCTGCTGACAACATTGACAATGTTCACTTCGTTGATACTGTTCTATCCACATAATAGGAATTCATCAAAATCCCTACAAATTAAAGATGGAGAGACACAAAACTGCTAAAGGAAAGAGGATTCGAATATTTATATCGTGCGTTTCATTGTATTTTGAATTCGAGAATTTACTTGCAGAACTCTGAAATTTGTGGAATACCTCTCTATAAAAAATACTATATAGGAGTGATATGTAATATTAAAGCCTCTTATCAATGCTATTTAGATAGCCATATTACTGATGTCTGCTTCACTTTCTATTATAATTAGCATTGTTTCAGAAAAACTGAGTCTTTCACCAAAGAACTAATCCCCGGCCAGTAAGTAGTTACAGAATGGTATTATCAAATTATGTACACCTGGCCAGAAAATTGGAGGTAATTTTACTAAAAATAAGTGTGGAATAAAACGTGCTAGTTACTAAAACTGATTTTTTATATTCCCTTTTTAATATATTTTTTAGTAATCTTATTGGTTCGGATATTATCCGATATCCGTTAGCATTATCGGTAACGGATACGGTAGCAAAAACGTCTATCCGATCGGATATCGGATAGTTATCGGATATATCCGATAGTTAATGGTTCGAATATGGTAATGCCAATATCCGACCAATAAGTTACCATTGACAGGCCTAAATCATCCGTGTTAATAAACCAAAAAACTTCTATGGGTGCTTATACATGAAGCTTTTTTCTTTTTCTTTTTTTTCTGTTTGCAAATTAATACTACCACACAAGCAAACAAAAAAACCACCAATCTCAAACAGAGGTGCTACGTTGCCGCCTGCAAATTTGGACCACAGACCACGTGTCATTCTCTCATTGGGTGGAAGAAGACGTGACACGCAGCATATGATATTTTGGGTGTTTCATTGTTATCATTTTTCATGAAAAATAGTAATTTTTCATTGAAAATAATATTTTTGTCATTGGTTTGGCCAGTTTCAGTTTATTATTTTTTAGAATGATATTTTTTTTTAAAATAATTCCAAGGAAAATATAAACTATCCAACACTACACATCTACACATTGGTGAAAATTTTATTTTGTGGTGAAAATAGTTTTCATGAAGAAAAGTCCCATCCAAGACAGTACTTGCATTTTTTTTTTTCAGCCAAATATCAGAATAGCATTGAAAGAATTTATTGATGTTCACCAAGCACTTTAAAGAAAATTAAACACCATTATTCATCCGTGTTAATAAACCAAAAAACTTCTATGGGTGCTTATACATGAAGCTTTTTCTTTTTTTTTTTTTTCTGTTTGCAAATTAATACTACCACACACAAGGGAAACAAAAAAACCACCAATCTCAAACGGAGGTGCTACGTTGCCGCCTGCAAATTTGGACCACGGATCACGTGTCATTTTCTCATTGGGTGGAAGAAGACGTGCCACGCAGCATATGGGCACGCGTAAGATCACCCGCACGGAGAATAAACCATTTTCGAATCTCAAAACTAAGTCAACTAGAACAACACCACAGCCCTAATCAGTGTCCAGCGCCTCCCCTGCTCGGACCGGAGTGCGCCCTGGCCATCACCGACGCCCAAGGCCACGCAGAATGACCACCGGCGATGACCGCGACATCCCCACGCATCGGTCTCGAGACTCTCGACCCCTCCGCAGCGCAAAGATACGAGAGCACGAGGAAGAAGACCATGAGAACCACGGAAATAGAGCAAGTAGAGTTCATGACTTTTTTTTTCAGCGACGTTACACTGATCACTAATATTTTCTCCTTCACAAATAGTCCTTTTAAAGGAGATTGGAAGGGGGTGTTTTCTTGATGTACACGTTTTGTTTGAATGGGAGGTGTGAAGGAATTAGTAGAGGGAGTTGACAAATTATAAAGCACAAGGGAGGGTTTGGTTAGATTCTTGGTAGCTCCGTAGTCTCTCCCACCAGATCTTTCAACACACTTCTCATCATCAAGAGTATCAAGACTGGTCCTGGAGTAAGCCATAAATCAGACAAGCTATCGAACTTGGACAACCATCTGGTTAGGACAACCTTCCAGGTCCCTAGTCTCCAACTCCCCGCCAATAGATCTTTCGCGGTCTACTCCAAGTCATCTCTGGCAATCCACTAGGTCCATGTGAATCCGATCTGCACGCCATCAACAGAACCGGATAATTCGACGCCGTTGCCAACCCCGCTCGTCATTATTTTCTGACATCTTTTTTGATGTCAAGGACAAATGACAACTAGATTTAGCTCCGGCTAGAACAACCTATTTCCTTGGGCTGGCCATGAGTGTATCTCTCTCTCTCTCTAACTCTCTCTAACACTCTCTTTTCCTTTAGTTAATACATTTTTTTTCAAACCCCTCTTCAATCTAATGCAAAGTTTTGTCACATTGTTTGACCGGTTTTGGCATGTTTACTGACTGCAAACCTACCACCATTCTTTTCACATGACACGTTGGTAGTTTTTGTAAAAATTTAATCGGAGAATTAAAATTTGACAACAAGGTAACGATAAATAACTTAAAATTTGACTACCTGATCTGGGAATTTTAAAAAAAAAAAAAAAGGAGGAAGGGAGAGAGAGAGAGAAAGACTTTTGAGGGACACTATTGAAAGAAAATCCTAAAATTATATAGAATTCAGTTAATAATAATTGTATTAATATATATGGTACTAACATATATGGTTACTATATATACTAGAAGATGCACAGTACGTTAAATTATTTTTCTTTCTTTCTTTCTAATCTTATCAGAAAATAATATAAATATTAAAATAAAAATAAAAATTTATTATATATATATTTATATGTTAAAATTAAATTATAATTAAATTATAATTTGTTATGGATAATTTTTTTACGATATTGTTGAAAAATAGTTCAAATGTTTAAATATATTTGAATTAAGATTTATTAAACAATTTAAATATTTTTTGATTTTTTTCTTTAAATTTAGTTTTTAACAATTTTAAATTTAGTTTTTAAATATATATTTGTACGGACTAAAAGAGAGAAAGTTAGTTTTTATCCGTAATTTATTTTTTAAGAAATAGCGGATGAAGAAGTTAATTTCTATCTTACGTAATTAAAAAAAAATAGACCATGATATACATACAGGTTAGACGGGTAACTTTTGAGCCATTTTGAAGTATCATTATATAATAGAAGAAAGTTGATGCACTTTAGGTACTAGCATAGTTTTATTTTTCTATAATTATTGTTGTACATTTTCTATATAACGAGATATATTACTTTGATGAAATACAAAAAAGTTAACCAATTTTTCTTCAGACACAATTATATGAATGACACAGAAAACAAGACAAAGGAACAACAATTCATGAGAAAATGAATAGGAGGTTCGACCCGACATATATATATATATATATATATATATATAAAAAAAAAAATAAAATAATATATATATATATATATATATATAAATAAAAAATAAAAATAAAAATAAAAAAATAAAATATATATATATATATATATATATATATATATATATATATATATATATATATATATATATATATATAAACCCTCAGAAAGGTCCACATACAAAGAAAGTGTATCATCCATGCATATAGTATTATCCGTCAATTTGACTATTCAGCAAATAAGTAGAAGTTTTATCTATCAATATCTATGGTCTTGAATCATCAATAATAATTTTTTTAACAATTCATTTCTTCCATTGCTTCAAAAGTTTCAAGTACTCGTCGTGTTGCATATTTAATTATCAACTTTGATGGCTTGAAGTTTATAAAAATGCTAAATTTACTATCAAAAATTTACAATTTTCTTATAGTCCACGGTCGTTCACCATCTTGCTAACATGGTCACGTTCGGTTCCACCCGGTCTCCTCGCTCCCCCAATCAAAGAATGCCACAATTGTAAAATTTAGAACCAAAATTGACTGTAAGCATAGCATTTAACGATGTTTATATATGAATGTATGAATGAACGAAATATTAGAGTATTCTTTCTCTCCTTTGGTCAACTTTGAGGAGTATTAATATTCCCATTTATATATATGTATATTTGGATAGTTGGGAAAGAAGTCTTTGTTAGTACGCAAGAAGCAGGACTTTTCGAAGCTTGACGGTGGAATTATATGGAAATCTTTGCTTTCTCCGGCAGGAATTAATATGCGTATGTAATCACACTAGTCTCCACTACAGGAGAATAAAGTTTGGAAAAAGATTAGAAAAAAAATAAAAATTCTCATACTACTCGGATAAAGTGGCAAATCCAATCTCAAAGTTCTAAGTTTTCAACTTCAGAATAAGGAAAAAGGGTTAAATTGCACTACCCAAGATATTCAAAGCAATAGTTTGCAGTCTATGTCGCCGATACCAACCACTATCGATACTGGTCGATACCAACATTGGAATACCTTTTCAAGTTAATTATTGATTGTGTCATAAAGATCCCTATGTCCTAATCGACCCTTCGTAGGAGTTTGTACTTCTGAAACATCTTTAATACTGTGTCCAATTTACATATGGCCAACAACCGAAAAAAAATGCGATAGCTAAATAATAGCCATAAGCTTTGTGTTTGTGGATGGAATCCCTCAAGAAGAATTAGAATGGATGTTCCCGCGCCCCTTGGGAGGTACCAAATAAAGAATTATGCTACACCGACCGCGGAAGAAATCGCTGCTGAACCAAGTTGCCACGTGGCAGCTTTCTATTGGTCGAAATTTTTTAGCCTATGTTAGCAGGGTGACTGACGTCATTGGGTTAATTTCGGCCAATAGAAAGCTGCCACGTGTTAGCTTGGTTCAGTTTCTTCCGCGGGGCTCTCAAGTGTCTTCACAAAAAAAAAAGAAGAACTTGAACCAGAGTTTTGGGCATAAAGATTTCGCTAGCCCGTAAGAAGACCTAATCAAACAAGGGTGTAAAAGTATAAAAAAATTATAACAACATTTAAATAATAAAAAATATTAATTGTAGGTAAACAAATTAGTAAAGGTAATTATTACCTCATTCAATTTTAAAGCTACCAAAAAAAATAACATAAAAACAATTAAATTATATCTAAATATGTAAAATATACTTTTAAATAATTTTTAACACTCATTTAACTTTTTGATAAAAAAAAATGTTACCGACAAATTTGTTTTTATTTGTGTTGATTTCCTAGAATTGGCCGAAATATTAGAAACATGCCATCCGGGTCAGGTACGGTCCACTGTACCAGCCAGTACGAACCATTTGACCAAAAAAAGGAAAAGAAGAAACTCGTTTTTATGGGAAAGGTGGTGTTAGGTGGGCCGAGCCCGGACCGATCCAGTCCGATGTTGATCAGGTTTGACCGAATTTGATCCGGGTCGGACCATCTGATCGAAGAATATGATCCGAAATGAATTAGGCTTTGATCCAAATACTAAAATTCAACCCAGGTCCATGGCCCGATTTAAAGATGGTCGGGACTAGATCGGGCCTATTTATTTAATATAATTTTTTCCCATTGTGTAGCAGGAGTGAGCGTTTGGATTGATCGAATCAAAATAGTCAAAACCAAATAAATCGAAAATCTAAAACTCAAAATTGAACCGAAATTAACCTTCACCGGAACCGAACCGAGCCGTTATAATCAATTCGGTTTTATTCAGTTATTTTCAGTGGGCCGGGCCCAAAATTGGGATGCGGCTAAATTATATTAAAAATATATAATTTTTATATTTCACGTTTATATATTTTAAATTTGAGTCTAAAGTTGTACTAACTATTAAATTATCAAAATTGTACTTCAAACGTATACATAGAATTGTTATTTTCAAAATAAACAAACAAAATTATTATAAAATATACAAATAATTGAAGTTATTTATATAGTTGTATAAGTCTTATTCGATTTTTTATTTTGAATAGTATCCAAAATTTTGATTGAACGAAGAATTTTCGTATTTTCAAAACTAAACTAAACCGAATTTTTTCTAGTCGAACCGAATCTTTTATTTGATTCGGTTCGTTTCGCTTTCCGGTCAACCGTTGACCGAATAATGCTCACCCGTGTCGTGTCCATGTGTCACGACCCGCTACCCAAATTGTTGGGCCGGGCCGAGTCATGTCAAGCCTGCGTTTGAGATAAAGCGCAGTAAGCTGTTCTAGAGATAACAAGATAATGTGCAAACAGTTCTATAAGTGAATAAAAGTCATAAATGCTCCAAACACAAAAGTTGTCTCATATAGAAATAAGTTCAAAGTACAAGCCTGAAATGTAAAACTGGATACATGTCCAGTTACAAAATACGTAGTCTAATACATGACTACACTAAATATCCCAAGCAACTACGCAAACTAGACGAGTTTTCCCGTAGGAACATCCTCGTAAAGCAAAGCCGGGTCCTCGGCAGTATCTCCATAATATGAGTCGCAGAGTAACTCCTCCTCAGTAAGGATACCTACAACGTTATCCTGTCAGGACGGGAGCAAGTACTGTTTCTAGCAAACTAAATATACGAAGCATGAACAGGAATATAATAAACTGGAATTATGGCATATCATGGTTTAATTGGTTCTCTTTAGAAATGACAACATATAGTTTAAAAGTTTAAAACTGTAGTATGTACGTGAATCGGTCAATAGATGAATATGATGTACAGCGGTACATATCAAGTTTTTCTGGCATGCACATACGTGCATGAATGGCATCAGTGTATATCTATACACAAACGCGAGATCAGAACCTACGGCAAAGTTACATATAGAATGTTACCGTGCGCGGTAAATACATACGGAGAAGGGGGTCATGATCACGTACACTACTAGCAGTTTTCCCTTAACCCGTTGTTTAAACATGTGAGAGATATGAAAAACTATTCTAAATATGGTAGAGACTGAAAGTAATACAACATGCAAAGTTCTAACTTGCTACCCCAAGGATCAGCATTTAACATGGTTGGTAAATCGCAGTTTATTGTTATAGCAGTATATAAAGTTTGTATAAAGTACTTGCCTCTAGCAAAGCAAGCTGCGATAAAAATGCTATAGATGTCTGGTAACTCGTCACTGTAGAAATAAATACATAAACTTAGTTTTTACACTAAGCTAAAACACTAAGACACTAATTGGTGCAACACGACTTGTGACTGGACACCTAGCCAAAATGATGACTTTAACATAGGAGACCAATGTTGGGTGACACACTACTATAACTAACTTTCTAGGATTTTTACACTAGTGAGGGGTGAGGTTTAACACGGCTATAACTCAAAATAACACAAAAAGTTGTAAGTCGTAATTATTCAATAAATAAATCAAATGAACATTGTGTTCCAACAATTTTTGAGATAGACAAAAAGCTCAATTTTATATAAAATAAAGTACCAGAATGATCCTTGTTAATTATAGAAATTTATTATAATTTTTCTGGAATTTATTAACTAGTACAAGTATTTTATAAAAATCAGTTTTCCTAAGTACACAGAAAATGAGTTCTGGTTTCATATGCCAAAACAGTGGCAAAACTATAAAGTAAATACTGTAAAAATTATGATAAATTAGCTAAATTAACATAGTATCTAAATACCATTTTTTCAAAATTTTAACAGCAATTAAAGTATTTTTAGAAATTCAAAAATAGCATTGTACACAATTAAAATTAAATAATTAATTATCTGCGTAGTTTGTCCATGTACATAATTTGAACCAAAGTTCAAATACAGGACCCAAGGCCATGAATCAAGTCCAATATGACTTGTACAGGTCTTGAATGTGTGAAAACACATTTGAGCCCAAAAACCCATGCTAGGCTTGGACACCAAATTGTTGCAGTAATTAAAATACACAAATATACAAAGAGGTAAAAATACATAATAAATATTAATATTTTAATAGGGTAAAATTTTACATAGTAGCCATAAAAATATGACAAGTAATATTTACATATATTAAAAATATACATATGTATAATATTACGTAAATTACTTAGGCTAAATAATTATGTATATATACATATACATATATAACATATATGTATATATATAGAAAAATACATATATATACATAAAGAAATAAATATAATATATATATATATATAACTACTGTATATACGTATATAACATTATGTACATATATAATAAAAATATATATATACAGAAATACATATATATATATATATATATATATATATATATATATATATATATATATATATATATATATATATATATATATATATATATATATAAACATAAAACTAAAAGAAAAAGAAAAAGAAAACAAACACAGCACAGGGGGCTCGAACTCGGCCCTATGTGTCACGCCCCAGAACCAGAATACTGGAGAGCAGGAGAATGACTCAGCCAGCTACGTATTACGGGTAGATGAATACCGTATAATACGATCAATGTTGTCTAAAAGACGAGGGGGTGCATACTACATGAAAGTCTCACTATGGTCATTTCACCTCTATTGTCTCAATCATTCAAATAAGAAACAGAAATAGAGAACATGTAAGATAAAGCAGTAAGGCGTCCCAAACGCTCAGTCAAAATGTTCTTGATATCTGGCATTACAAAACATAGCCAGATGATGTAGCAAAGTGTACACAATTGTTATCAGCTGCAGTCTGACTTAATTACAATTATGTAAAAGTAAGTACAAGACAATCCGACTAACTTGTCGGTGCCAAACGACAAGGTATTAAGTAAATAATAAAACGAGCGGGGAAGTAAGGAACCCACTCGAGTCCTCCTGCGATCATCCCTCTAGTATTGACCATCTTGGAGGTAGAAGTAAGCTGAGTCCTCGGGAACCGGCTCTAAATCTGGCCATGTAAAACCAGAGAGGTTAGACCTCTAATAGCAAGTACCACAAGGAAGCACGATATGAGGAATTAAAACCAGTAATAAGAGAATATGATAAGTAGATCTCTGCTTGCCACTGGGATTCACATAACATCACGACACTTCGAACCAACCTCCCAACCAAACAAGTACAGAAGTTGGCCCGTCATGTCCTGGCATTCTGATCATCTCAGTTAGGTAACAGAGTAGGTACAGTACACAAACAAATCAATTTAAACGGCCATGCAACTACTACGGCTTGCTACTGTGAGTTCCAAGTTATCCTGGAATTTATGCAATAAAGGATTCCTCAGCTCTTACTATGGGCAAGCAAGGCTAGTTTACCCAGTCAATCAATTGTACCTATCATGAATTAGACGAGTCCCAGCGGGACGCCCGTCATTAATATACAATATATCATAGATAATATAACCAGATACCGCTCCCTGCCCGTGTGGCAGATTTGCAGTATCTGTGGGGACCAACCGACCTGTCGGGCACTACGAGTCCCAAGAGAGCTGCCATGTAAGAACTCGGGAATCCATTCTCTCCATGCAATCATTATTTTATTTAACTTAATAGTCTCTACGTTGAGTGAAATCCCATGCCGTGGATCATGGTCATTCAGAATGAGTACTTCCGTACAAGTACGATATGCCCAACTCT
Organism: Iris pallida; assembly: GCA_029216955.1. NCBI lineage: Eukaryota > Viridiplantae > Streptophyta > Magnoliopsida > Asparagales > Iridaceae > Iris > Iris pallida. The sequence continues at coordinate 1,246,392 of JANAVB010014600.1, forward strand.
ACAACGATACCCGTACGGTTAGGTTGTAGGTCTTACATAGCGTAATACAACAATCAAAACTAACCACAGAATAATCATGCCTTGACCATCAAGTACACATGCTGCTTTGGTAGAAAAATAAACAAACAAATTGAAGCCTGCATGTGTGCCTTTATGTCAATATTCAGAATCGGCCAATCGATGATAATAGTTCATAGTTAATATGAACGTGTCTCATTCATTCAATTCAATAAGACGACTAGCCAGTCTCTTAGTTCCAACTAGGAACGCGTGATCGATTATTAGTCAAGTAACAGTCGGGGTCAATTCGTGACAAGGCATAAAAGTCAAATTAGTATTAAGCATGGTCGAGTCCATAACTAGTATAAAATAGTTGGTAACATATTCTTGAAGCCAAGAAAAAGATCAACAAATTTCATGTTGGGAGTTGAAAGAGATTCTAGCCACAATTCAGTCAATTAGGGCATATAACAGTCAGAAACCACCAAATTATGCATATGCGGCCTATTCTGCGACATGCATGCAACCGCGACACCATATACGCCTACTGCGACATGCGCCTCATGCGGCTCAACTGCGACATGACATGCGCCTACTGCGACATGCTCCTCATGCGGCTCAACTGTGATATGATATGCGCCTACTGCGGCATGCGCCTCATGCGGATCAACTGCGACATGATATGCGCCTACTGCGGCATGCGCCTCATGCGGCTCAACTGCGACATGACATGCGCCTACTGCGACATGCGTCTCATGCGGCTCAACTGCGACATGATATGCGCCTACTGCGGCATGCGCCTCATGCGGCTCAACTGCGACATGATATGCGCCTACTGCGACATGCGCCTCATGCGGCTCAACTGCGACATGATATGCGCCTACTGCGGCATGCGCCTCATGCGGCTCAACTGCGACATGATATGCGCCTACTGCGGCATGCGCCTCATGCGGCTCAACTGCGACATGATATGCGCCTACTGCGACATGCGCCTCATGCAACAGATGAATATAGAACGAACAAAATGCTTCTTCCATAACTTCCACAAATCAAATCGAAATCTAACTTTTTAAAAGCCAAACTTTAGTAGAATTAAATTCTCTACAACATGGAACCACTTATTTTCGAAAACAATAATGTTTGATAGATCAAAACCCTAAAATTCGTATGAAAACCAAAACTATGAAAACCAAAACTTAAAACTTAGATCTACACCCAACCATCCATGGAAATCCAGAACTTCAAGACCTAAACTTGTAGAGGAAGAGAAGATGAACAACATAGACTTAAATAAATGGGGATGCATGAAATCCCTCATGGTGTGCAAGATGTACTTGCCTCTCACAAGTGGGTTAGGGTTCGGTGGAGGAGTAAATGTGAATGAATGAAGAGAGAGAGTGGAAGAAGAACTTTTATATCAAGGTCAAGTGGATCTCCACCATTCATTCTCTCCACCAAATCCAAGCCATCCATTCCTTTCCATGTTGAACCAAACCGAACCAAGTTGGTTTCCCATGAACCGAAATGAACCAAGAGCCAAGAAAAAGCAGAAAATAAAATACAGAAAAATTAATAAGCGTGAAATTGAAGAATTTAAATACAGAATAAATGCATGATAAATATTGAATAAATACATTCAAGAAGTACACGTCTAAAATACTTTATTCTGGGAACGGGGAGTGACATCTCTACCCCCCTTAGAAAAATTCCGTCCTCGGAATTTCAGATCCAAGCAGGTCAGAAATGTTAGAGCTAGACTAATCGAAGTACAAGTAATTGGAGCAAGTAGCTATTCTACAATGTCAAATAGCAAGTAATATATCTATGTTTAACAACCTACGACATCAAGCAATTCTACTCATAAGGTGGCAAGCATGAGGAGTTAAAACAATCAAGGTATATAGAGAGAGATATACCTTGTGAGTCAAACAGGTGCGGATACCGTGATCGGATATCATCCTCACGTTCCCACGTTGACTCTCCTAATGAGTGATGACCCCAAGCAACCCGGACAAGGCTAATTGTTCGGTTCTTGAGTATCTTCTCTCTTCGGTCCAAAATAGACACAGGCTGTTCCTCGTAAGACAGGTTGGTACCAACAACCAGCTCAGAATGATCAATGATATGGCTTGGGTCCGATACATACCTACGTAACTGAGATACATGGAACACGTCATGCACCTCTCGTAACAAAAGTGGAAGGGACAAACGATAAGCAACATCGCCTACCCTATCAAGGATAACAAATGGTCCTACGTATCTCGGACTCAACTTCCCGCGAACCCCAAATCTAATGACCCCACGGGTAGGTGAGATCCGCAAGAACACGTGGTCTCCAACAGAAAACTCTAGCGGCCTACGATGCTGGTCCGCCCAATGACGATGTCGATCCTGCGTAACTCGAAGTCGCTCTCTAATTCCCTTAACCAATTCAACCGTCCGAACAATCATTTTCGGGCCTAACATCTTTCTCTCCCCGATATCATCCCATGCTAGTGGCGATCTACACTTCTTACCATATAGTGCTTCAAATGGCGCCATCTGGATACTGGCTTGATAACTGTTGTTATAAGAAAACTCAACTAAGTGCAGGTGGCTCTCCCAAGATCCTCCAAAATCTAGAGTGCAAGCTCGCAACATATATTCCAAAGTCTGAATTGTTCTTTCTGATTGCCCGTCCGTCTGTGGATGGTAAGCTGTGCTAAATCTTAACTTGGTGCCCAGACTATGATGTAAGCTCTTCCAGAAATGTGATGTGAAACGGGCATCTCGGTCTGACACAATGCTGACAGGGACTCCATGCTGTCTGACTATCTGTTGCATGTACAACTCTGCCAACTTTTTCGTAGATTGCCCTACTCTGAAAGGAAGAAAGTGTGCCACCTTTGTAAGCCGATCTACTATCACTCAAATAGCATCTTTACCACTTGGTGATCTCGGTAAACCGGTCACAAAGTCCATTGTGATGTGTTTCCACTTCCACTCCGGAATATGAAGTGGTTGCAATAACCCAGCTGGCCTCTGCTGTTCTGCCTTCACTTACTGACATACCAAGCAACGGGAAACAAATCTAGCTATCTCCCTCTTCATCCCGTTCTACCAGAAGTGCTGCTTGATATCTTGGTACATCTTGGTCCCTCCAGGGTGTATAGAATATTGAGAACTGTGAGCTTCTGTCATAATCTCCTGTCTGATATCTCCACTAGGCACACATAGGCGTGATCCAAATCTAAGCGTACCATCTTCATGAATTTGCATCTCCTTTCTGAGTCCTGACTCATATTCTGCTCTAAGCTTCTGAATCCTTGGGTCCTGTGCCTGAGCTGCCTTGATCCTGTCTACCAAGTCGGATTGAACTTGTAAACTTGTTAGAACTCCTACATCACTAGGAAGTATAACTTCGATGCCCATCTCCTGAAGGTCTTCTAAAATGTGCTTCTGTGTTGTCAACATAAATGCGCCGCCTCTCCTGCTAAGAGCGTCTGCTACCACATTAGCCTTGCCTGGATGATACTGAAGCTCCACGTCGTAATCCTTGATCAACTCCAACCATCTTCTCTGTCTCATGTTCAGCTCCTTCTGAGTAAAGATGTACTTCAGACTTTTATGGTCTGTGTACATATCCACTCGGTCACCATATAAGTAATGCCTCCATAGTTTCAAAAAAAATACTACTGCTGCCAACTCCAAGTCATGAGTTGGGTAATTCTTCTCGTGGTCTCGAAGTTGCCTAGATGCGTATGCTATCACCTTCCATGCTGCATGAGGACACATCCAAGTCCCTTACCTGACGCATCGCAATGAACGGTAAAACCTCCGGGTCCAACTGGCAATGTAAGAATAGGCGCTGATATCAACTTCTGCTTCAGATTCTCAAATGATGCCTGGCATTCTACCGACCAGACGAATGGTACATCCTTCCGTGTCAAGCGGGTCATAGGTGCTGAAAGCCTTGCAAAGTCTGATACGAACCTTCTGTAATATCCTGCCAATCCCAAGAAACTCTGTACGTCAGCTACGGTCTTGGGTACTGGCCAACTCTCTACTGCTTCTACCTTCTTGGGATCCACTGCTACTCCAGCTCCTGATATGATATGACCCAAAAATAAAATGTGATCCGACCAAAACTCACACTTGCTGAGCTTGGCATACAACTGGTTCTCTCTCAGAACCTGTAACACTTTTCTGAGGTGGTCTTCATGCTCCTCTTCACTGGCAGAATATACGAGAATGTCGTCAAGGAATACAACGACAAACTGATCTAAGTATGGCATAAAGATACGATTCATCAAATCCATAAATATTGCTGGAGCATTGGTCAAACCAAACGGCATTACTAAGAATTCATAATGCCCATACTTTGACCTGAATGCTGTCTTGGGAATATCCTCCTTCCGAACCCTCACTTGATGATACCCTGAACGAAGATCTATCTTGGAGAAAACTCTAGCTTTGCTCAACTGATCAAACAAGTCGTCGATCCTGGGTAGTGGGTACTTGTTCTTTACTGTCGCCGTGTTAAGCTTCCTGTAATCGATGTACAATCTGGATGACCCATCCTTCTTCCCCATAAGTACCACTGGTGCTGCCCATGGTGATATGCTAGCTTGGATGAACTTCTTCTCCTTCAGTTCCTCTATGTGCTGATATACCTTGGCTTGCTCTGAATCCGCCATTCTGTAAACTCGATCCGATATCGGTTTAGTTCCAGGTGCCAATTCTATACTGAACTCAATATCTCTAATCGGTGGTAGACCTGGAAGTTCTTCAGGAAATACGTCCAGAAACTCTTCAACTACCTTCGGAACTTGAACTTCTTCCATTGTCGTCACTACTCCATGCTCTTGTTGAGTTTCCATGGATCTGACTAAGGTGAATCTCTTCATGCCTGGAATATCAAAAGATACACTCCCACTACGACAATCTATTGTCGCATGACTGTCTTTCAGCAAGTCCATGCCTAAGATAACGTCGAAATTTCTAACAGAAAATTCTATCAACTGGGCGGGTAAGGAGTGCCCGCAAACTACAACGCTACACGCTAAAATAACTCTACTAACTCCTACGAGCCCATTGCCAGTGAGTATATTCAACCTCCCTGGCAATGCCTCGAACTCTATTCCTAGCCGTGTCGCAAATTGTGCAGATATAAATGAGTGTGATGCTCCTGAATCAAACAATGCTACTGCGGGATATGAGGCGACGAGAATGTTACCTGCCACAACATCTCCCGATGCTAATGCCTCCTCCAAGGACAGAGTGAATGCCTGCCCTCGACCTCCTTGTTGGTTCCCATATTGCGACCTAGCCTGGTGCTGCTGCTGGCCCCTGCCTTGATGATGCTGGGGTGGTCTATGCTGGTGTTGCTGCATCGACGGTCCCTGCTGCCGAAACATCTGAGCCTGTGGCATTAACGGACGCTGGGCCAATGGTCTCACTGCCACTGCGGGTCCTCGATACTGTCCTGCCCCTGGTGCTGGCAGAGCAGGAAACTGCTGCACTGGTCCTCCTGACCTCGAATTCATGGGACATGTGGTAACCCGATGATCTGGATTTTTATATATCAAACACAGTCCGTTCAATGCCCGACACACATCTCTAGTGTGCCCCATCTTCCCATAATAAGTGCCGCCCGCTGGGGGTTGCTGATTCTTCTTCTGTTGCTGTTGCTGTTGCCTGGGTGGTGCTGGCCCTCGTATTGCCACATCGTGAATGCGAATGCCAAGGGATGGTGATGTTGTTCGGGGCGCTGCTTCCCCTCCTCCTTCAATCTGACTGTGAGATCTCTTCTGACCTCCAGTCCTCGTCGTGATCCTCTGAACGGTTATCTCATGCCTTCGAGTCGCCGTCAATACTTTATCAAAAGTCTGATAATTGTGCCCCTCTATCAATTGCAAGAACTCAAGATAAAACCCTTGCTGGAACCTCATAGCCCTCTGAATTTCTGTTGCTACCATCTCTGGGGCAAACCTGCTCAATCTGCAGAACTCCGCTGCATAGGCATCTACCGTCTTGCCGGCCTGCTTGAGGTTGATAAACTTCTGTTGTAGCTCAAACTGCGCCACAACCCCATAGTACTTCGTCTTGAATCTTGCGGTAAAATCGTCCCAAGCAACAGGACGTCTGATGCCCACTTCCTCTGATTCCCACCAATCACGGGCGAGATCCTGAAGTAACAACTTCACTTGATCCATACGTTCTTCTGCCGGCACCTTAGCAGCTGTCAAAATAGCCTCAATATCCTTAAGCCATGCATCTGCTGAGATGGCATCCTCCGTTCCTTCGAAACGACGGGGGTTGAACTTACAAAATTGGGCTGATGCTCCTGAATCTGTCCTCGCCCCTCTTTCCAAAGCTATCTGCAACCCTTGGTTAAGTAGTATATTCTGCTCTTGTAACTGAGCGTGCATGCGCTGCTGGGCTAACATCTGATGTTGCTGAGTAGCCATCATCCCTCTCATGATCTCCAGAAGGGCTGGTGTGTCTACTTCCACAGGGGTAGGTGAAACTATTGGTGGTGGTGGAACATCCGGATACTGTGATCCAGCTGCTGCTGCTGCTATTATTTCTTCTTGGATAGCCTCTTGAGTTAGTACCGGCCCTTGTTGCTGACCAACATGGTCAGGTTGTCCGTGTTGCTCTTGTTGTTGTTGTCCAATCCTAGCAGATGCGGACGAGGTACCCCTAAGAAAAGGGACAAAAGAACAATCAAACGATCGGACAGGAAAGATCAATGAAGTCAAAGGATATAGGAATGTCAAGCTGGAGTTGAGAGTAATGAATCATGAGATCAAGGGAGAACATGTGTGATTGAGACATCCTATAAATTAAAATACCCCACAAGTCTGAAATGAGACCTGCATGGGCCACCACTAAAAACTTGTCACGCCCCAGAACCAGAATACTGGAGAGCGGGGGAATGACTCAGCCAGCTACGTATTACGGGTAGATGAATACCGTATAATACGATCAATGCTGTCTAAAAGACGAGGGGGTGCATACTACATGAAAGTCTCACTATGGTCATTTCACCTCTATTGTCTCAATCATTTAAATAAGAAACAGAAATAGAGAACATGTAAGATAAAGCAGTAAGGCGTCCCAAACGCTCAGTCAAAATGTTCTTGATATCTGGCTTTATAAAACATAGCCAGATGATGTAGCAAAGTGTACACAATTGTTATCAGCTGCAGTCTGACTTAATTACAATTACGTAAAAGTAAGTACAAGACAATCCGACTAACATGTCGGTGCCAAACGGCAAGGTATTAAGTAAATAACAAAACGAGCGGGGAAGTAAGGAACCCACTCGAGTCCTCCTGCGATCATCCCTCTAGTATTGACCATCTTGGAGGGGGAAGTAAGCTGAGTCCTCGGGAACCGGCTCTAAATCTGGCCATGCAAAACCAGAGAGGTTAGACCTCTAATAGCAAGTATCACAAGGAAGCACGATATGAGGAATTAAAATCAGTAATAAGAGAATATGATAAGTAGATCTCTGCTTGCCACTGGGATTCACATAACATCACGACACTTCGAACCAACCTCCCAACCAAACAAGGACAGAAGTTGGCCCGTCATGTCCTGGCATTCTGATCATCTCAGTTAGGTAACAGAGTAGGTACGGTACACAAACAAATCAATTTAAACGACCATGCAACTACTACGGCTTGCTACTGTGAGTTCCAAGTTATCCTGGAATTTATGCAATAAAGGATTCCTCAGCTCTTACTATGGGCAAGCAAGGCTAGTTTACCCAGTCAATCAATTGCGCCTATCATGAATTAGACGAGTCCCAGCGGGACGCCCGTCATCAATATACAATATACCATAGATAATATAACCAGATACCGCTCCCTGCCCGTGTGGCAGATTTGCAGTATCTGTGGGGAACAACCGACCTGTCGGGCACTACGAGTCCCAAGAGGGCTGCCATGTAAGAACTCGGGAATCCATTCTCTCCATGTAATCATTATTTTATTTAACTTAATAGTCTCTACGTTGAGTGAAATCCCATGCCGTAGATCATGGTCATTCAGAATGAGTACTTCCGTACAAGTACGATATGCCCAACTCTACAACGATACCCGTGCGGTTAGGTTGTAGGTCTTACATAGCGTAATGCAACAATCAAAACTAACCACGGAATAATCATGCCTTGACCATCAAGTACACATGCTGCTTTGGTAGAAAAATAAATAAACAAATTGAAGCCTGCATGTGTGCCTTTATGTCAATATTCGGGATCGGCCAATCGATGATAATAGTTCATAGTTAATATGAACGTGTCTCATTCATTCAATTCAATAAGACGACTAGCCAGTCTCTTAGTTCCAACTAGGAATGATCGATTATTAGTCAAGTAACAGTCGGGGTCAATTCGTGACAAGGCATAAAAGTCAAATTAGTATTAAGCATGGTCGAGTCCATAACTAGTATAAAATAGTTGGTAACATATTCTTGAAGCCAAAGAAAAGATCAACAAATTTCATGTTGGGAGTTGAAAGAGATTCTAGCCACAATTCAGTCAATTAGGGCATATAACAGTCAGAAACCACCAAATTATGCATATGCGGCCTATTCTGCGACATGCATGCAACCGCGACACCATATGCGCCTACTGCGACATGCGCCTCATGCGGCTCAACTGCGACATGACATGCGCCTACTGCGACATGCGTCTCATGCGGCTCAACTGCGACATGATATGCGCCTACTGCGGCATGCGCCTCATGCGGCTCAACTGCGACATGATATGCGCCTACTGCGACATGCGCCTCATGCGGCTCAACTGCGACATGATATGCGCCTACTGCGGCATGCGCCTCATGCGGCTCAACTGCGACATGATATGCGCCTACTGCGGCATGCGCCTCATGCGGCTCAACTGCGACATGATATGCGCCTACTGCGACATGCGCCTCATGCAACAGATGAATATAGAACGAACAAAATGCTTCTTCCATAACTTCCACAAAACAAATCGAAATCTAACTTTTCAAAAGCCAAACTTTAGTAGAATTAAATTCTCTACAACATGGAACCACTTATTTTCGAAAACAATAATGTTTGATAGATCAAAACCCTAAAATTCGTATGAAAACCAAAACTATGAAAACCAAAACTTAAAACTTAGATCTACACCCAACCATCCATGGAAATCCAGAACTTCAAGACCTAAACTTGTAGAGGAAGAGAAGATGAACAACATAGACTAAAATAAATGGGGATGCATGAAATCCGTCATGGTGTGCAAGATGTACTTGCCTCTCACAAGTGGGTTAGGGTTTGGTGGAGGAGTAAATGTGAATGAATGAAGAGAGAGAGTGGAAGAAGAACTTTTATATCAAGGTCAAGTGGATCTCCACCATTCATTCTCTCCACCAAATCCAAGCCATCCATTCCTTTCCATGTTGAACCAAACCGAACCAAGTTGGTTTCCCATGAACCGAAATGAACCAAGAGCCAAGAAAAAGCAGAAAATAAAATACAGAAAAATTAATAAGCGTGAAATTGAAGAATTTAAATACAGAATAAATGTATGATAAATATTGAATAAATACATTCAAGAAGTACACGTATAAAATACTTTATTCTGGAAACGGGGAGTGACACTATGGTTCGAGTTCTCTGACTGGGTCGGGCTGGCCAGGGGGTCAGCCCGCGGCTTGTGTTAGGGTTAGAATTTAGGTTAGTATTATTTAGGTTTTTAGTGATATATTATTATACCCGATAAAACGAAGCCCTGTGTCCTGACAGTTTGGGACACAGAGTCTACGTTTTCGTGCTATGCACGACACGTATGGGTATTGATTCGCGTGTCCAAGCACTGGACTAGGGTCCTCGTGTCCTGGCGAACCACATACGTTGATTCGAGACACGCACGACACGTTTAGATGCTGCAACTTATGTGTCCGATTTCACGGGGGGTTTCGAGAGCCGTGGACGGCGGAGGAGGCAGCATGGTCGCGGCGGAGTGGTGGCGACACGTTCGTCTTGGCCGGACGCGTCGATTGATGGTGGTTGGGGGCGGTGACGCTCGTCGTTGGGGTGGATTTGGGTAGATGGCCGGAGTTAGGGTTTTGGTTAGGGTTTGGGGAAGAATTAGGGCTGTGGTAGGCGGAGATAGGTCGTAGTGGTGGTGGTCGAGCTGAGGGGAGTGAGGGGTTTTTTATAGGGGGTCGAGTCGGTCCTAGGTCGGTTGGGTGGCCGGAAATGGCGGGGGCAGGCGAGTCGGCAGTCGTCGGGCAGTCGGGGGGCAGCTGGGTCGTCGTGGGTGGGTAGAATAGGATTTATATTTTGGTCCCCGTAGTTTAGGTAATTACAAGTAGGTCCTAACAGTCACTAAATACAAATATAAAATTTACATTCCACTTTAAAAATAATTTTTTATTTACAAACTAACACTGTAATAATTCTAATTATTACAAACTACAATTAAAATAATTTAATAAATTACAAAACTATATTAAAACAATTCTAAATATTATAAAATGGTATCAAAACTTTTTAATTAATTGTAAAATGATATTTTAGTATTTAAAACTCATTTAAAAATTCTAGAAATTTTTTTAAAAATCAAAATAAATATTTTAAGGCTAAATATGACATTAATAATTAATTAACACTAATTAAATAAATTTTTGAAAAACAGAGGCTCACAAGTCTTCCCTCCTTGAAAAATTTCGTCCTCGAAATTCACAAGGATTGAAGACCCTACAATATTCTAACATAGCAAGCAATACAACAAATGACTAAGGCTACGATCAAAACTAACCTCCCGAAACCTGCTCCGGCTCAAGAGCTAGACTATAAGCCTTCCCCTGAGGTCCCTTGGCTACTGGGCAGTCCCGAAGATGATGGATGGCAGACCCACATGCTAAACACTGCCCCAACCTCTTCCTACAAACGAAAGCGTTGTGGCCTACCCTCTTACAGAATGTACACAAGGTTCTCTTCTGCTGCTGCCGGGGTCCCGGGGCTCTAACTGGCGGGGTCGGATGATGTGGTGAAGGGGGACGGTAAGCCTGCTGGTGCGGCGTCGGTGCTCTCTTCTGGAAAGCCTGACGCTTGGACGGTCCCTCATGATGTACAGAAGCCGGCCTCTTGCTAGACAGAAGACGCTCCTCAATGCTCCGGGCCAACTCTAGGCTCTGGTAGTAGTCAGTCGTACCGTTCGCTAATATAAGAATGCCAATGTCTGGAACTAGACCATGGCAAAACCTACGGGTCATCTCCTCTGGGTCTGCAACCAGACTAGGAGCGAAACGGCTCAGGCGACTAAACTCTGCCGCATACTCATCAACAGAACGGTTCTCCTGCTGGATGTTCTGGAATCGTAGCCCCATGGCTACTCTAGCAGTGGTCGAGAAGAATTTTGTCACGCCCCAGAACCAGAATACTGGAGAGCGGGGGAATGACTCAGCCAGCTACGTATTACGGGTAGATGAATACTGTATAATACGATCAATGCTGTCTAAAAGACAAGGGGGTGCATACTACATGAAAGTCTCGCTATGGTCACTTCACATCTATTGTCTCAATCATTCAAATAAGAAATAGAAACAGAGAACATGTAAGATAAAGCAGTAAGGCGTCCCAAACGCTCAGTCAAAATGTTCTTGATATCTGGCTTTACAAAATACAACCAGATGATGTAGCAAAGTGTACACAATTGTTATCAGCTGCAGTCTGACTTAATTACAATTATGTAAAAGTAGGTACAAGACAATCCGACTAATATGTCGGTGCCAAACGGTAAGGTATAAAGTAGATAACAAAACGGGCGGGGAAGTAAGAAACCCACTCGAGTCCTCCTGCGATCATCCTTCTAGTGTTGACCATCTTGGAGGTAGAAGTAAGCTGGATCCTCGGGGACTGGCTCTAAATCTGGCCATGCAAAACCAGAGAGGTTAGACCTCTAATAGCAAGTACCGCAAGGGAGCACGATATAAGGAATGAAGCCAGTAATAAGAGAATATGATAATAGATCTCTGCTATCTACTAGGACTCACACAACATCACGACACTTCGAACCAACCTCCCAACCAAACAAGGACAGAAGTTAGCCCGTCATGTCCTGACATTCTGATCATCTCAGTTAGGCAACAGGGTAGGTACAGTACACAAACAAATCATCTTGAACGGCCAATCAACTACTACGGCTTGCTATTGTGAGTCCCAAGTTATCTTAGTTTTATGCAATGAGGATTTCTCAGTTCTTACTATGCGCAAGCAAGGCTAGTCTATCCAGTCAATCAATTGCGCCAATCATGTAGTTAGACGAGTCCCAACGGGACGCCCGCCGTTAATATAGCATGTACAATAATATAAGCAGATACCGTTCCCTGCCCGTGTGACAGATTTACCGTATCTGTGGGAACCAGCCGGCCCGTCGGACACTTAATAGTCCCAAGGGGGCTGCCATATAAAAACTCGGGAATCCATTCTCTCCATGCAATCATTATTTTATTTAACTTAATAGTCTCTACGTTGAGTGAAGTACTATGCCGTGGATCATGGTCATTCAGAATGAGTACTTTCGTACGGGGTACGATATGCGCAACTCTACAATGATACCAGTGCGGTCAGGTTGTAGGTCTTACATAGCGTAATACAACAATCAAAACTAACCACGGAGTAATCATGCCTTGACCATAAAGTACACATGTTGTTTTTGTAAGATAGATAAATAACTAAATAAATAAAAATTTTGAAGCCTGCATGTGCCTGTATGCCAATATTCGGGATTGGCTAATCGAGTACAATAGTTCATTACATGAACGTGTCTCATTTATTTCATTCAATAAGACGACTAGCCAGTCTCTTAGTTCCAACTAGGAATGCATGATCAATTATTAGTCAAGGTCACAATCATTATCAATGGTGACAAGGCGTGAAAGTCAACAAATATTCAGTGGGGTCGAGTCTACAACTCTCAGGGTTTAATTCCATTCAATCGGGGTATCTATAACTCAATTCACGACACATGGTACATCTCACGTAACAATCTATATTTAACAGAAATATTAGCATATCATGACTATATCAAGTTTATGGAAAAAGACGTAAGGATATAAAATGGACGTTAAACATCTAATAAGATATCAATATACAGGGCTATAGAAGATCCAGGGTAAGCAGGCTACGCTCATGTCAGCCTACGCTCATGTCAGCCTACGCTCAAGTCAACGTACGCTCAGGTCAAGCTACGCTCAGGTCAGCGTACGCTCAGGTCAAGCTACGCTCAAGTCAGCGTACGCTCAGATCAGCATACGCTCATGCAGCATACGCTCAGGTCAGCATACGTTCAGGTCTGCGTACGCTCAGGCAAACTAGCGTATGGACTCCGTACGACTCCTTACCATCCAAGCCAGCGTAGCAAGTCATACGCTTCCAAAAGGCAGCGTATGAACTCCATACGACTCCTTACCATCCAAGCCAGCGTACGCAAGTCATACGCTTCTAAAAGGCAGCGTATGAACTCCATACGACTCCTTACCATCCAAGCCAGCGTACGCAAGTCATACGCTTCCAAAAGGCAGCGTATGAACTCCATACGACTCTTTACCATCCAAGCCAGCGTACGCAAGTCATACGCTTCCAAAAGGCAGCGTATGAACTCCATACGACTCCTTACCATCCAAGCCAGCGTACGCAAGTCATACGCTTCCAAAAGGCAGCGTATGAACTCCATACGACTCCTTACCATCCAAGCCAGCATACGCAAGTCATACGCTTCCAAAAGGCAGCGTATGAACTCCATACGACTCCTTATCAAGGCAGCGTATGAGATCCATACGCTTCCAAAAGGCAGCGTATGGGGACTGCGCTGCACTAAAGAGCGCACGCAACTCAGTGGCACAAGCTAAAAAGCTCGCGCACTGCTCACTGTCTTCTCCAAAACAGCAAGAACTCCATGGTTGAACCCAAAGCTTCAAAAGTCCATAACTTGGTCAAAATAAGTCCGAATCCAACTTTGCAAAGGTCAAAATTGGGTAGAATAAAATTCTCTACAACATGGAACCATCAAAACTTGAAAACAAAGAATTTTGATAGATCAAAACCACCAAAATCCGAAAATAATTAATTTCTAGATCTACTAAAAATAAAACTTCAAAACGAAAAATGCCAAGTTCTAAACTCTCTTAGAATCACAAGGGAAAGAGAATAGAACCATAAAAATGGGTCCTCATGAAGAAGCAAGATGTACTTGCCTATGGGTTTGGTAGGTGGAGAGAGTAATGAGAAAGAAGAAGAAGAGTGATGGTGAAGGAAAAATAATGAAGAGAGAGAAAGGGGGGGTTGGCTTTAAATGAAAAGGTGGTGGTAGGTGGGGGTGTTAGGTTTGGTTCATGATGAACCAACTAACTAAACCAAACCAAGCCGAACCCAAGTCTAGCTAAAGCAGAGAAACAAAAGCAAAAAGTAAAATACAGAAAATTAATTGCAGGAAATTAATTAACATGAATTTAAAGAGATTTAAATACAAAACAATACATGATAAATATTAAATAAATATATTTAAGCAGTACATGTATTAAAAATACGTATACTGGGAACGGGGAGTGACATCTCTACCCTCCTTAGAAAAATTTCGTCCTCGAAATTTCAAACCCAAGCAGGATAGGAATATCAAAACTAAGCATACTTGGTACAAGAAACTTGAACAAGCAATCATTCTTCAATGTTAACTAGCAGATAACATATCTACATTAACAACCTATGATATCAAGTAATTCTATCTATGGGGTGACAAGCATGAGAAGCTAAATACGATCAAGGTCTGCTACCGCTGGTCCTCGATACTGCCCTGTCCCTGGTGCTGGCAGAGCAGAAAACTGTTGCCCTGGTCCTCCTGACCTCGAATTCATGGGACATGTGGTAACCCGATGATCTGGATTTCCACATATCAAACACAGTCCGTTTAATGCCCAACACACATCTCTAGTGTGCCCCATCTTCCCACAATAAGTACAGTCCGCTGGGGGTTGCTGGTTCTTCTTCTATTGCTGCTGCTGCCTGGGTGGTGGTGCTGGCCCTCGCATTGCCACATCGTGAATGCGAATGCCAAGGGATGGTACTGTTGTTCGGGGCGCTGCTCCCCCTTCTCCTTCAATCTGACTGTGAGATCTCTTCTGACCTCCAGTCCTAACTGTGATCCTCTGAATGGTGATCTCATGCCTTCGGGTTGCCGTCAATATCTCATCAAAAGTCTGGTAATTGTGTCCCTCTATCAATTGCAAGAGCTCAAGATGAAACCCTTGCTGGAACCTCATCGCCCTCTGGCGTTCCGTTGCTACCATCTCTGGGACAAACCTACTCAATCTGCAGAACTCCGCTGCATAAGCATCTACCGTCTTGCCGACCTGTTTGAGGTTGATAAATTTCTGTTGTAGCTCAAACTGCGCCACAACTCCATAGTACTTTGTCTTGAATCTTGCTGTGAAATCGTCCCAAGCAACGGGACGTCTGATACCTACTTCCTCTGATTCCCACTAATTACGTGCGAGATCCTGAAGTAACAACTTCACCTGATCCACACGTTCTTCTGCCGGCACCTTAGCCGCCGTCAAAATAGCCTCAATATCCTTAAGCCATGCATCTGCTGAGATAGCATCCTCCGTGCCCTCGAAACGACGGGGGTTGTACTTGCAAAATCTGGTTGATGCTCCTGAATCTGGCCTCGCCCCTCTTTCCAATGCCGTCTGCAATCCTTGGTTGAGTAGTACGTTCTGCTCTTGCAACTGAGCGTGCATGCGCTGCTGGGCTAACATCTGATGTGATTAAGTAGCCATCATCCCTCTCATAATCTCCAAAAGGGCTGGTGTGTCCATTTCCGCAGGGGTAGATGGAACTGTTGGTGGTGGTGGAACATCTGGATACTGCGATCCAGCTGCTGCTTCCACTATTACTTCTTCCTGAGTAGCCTCCTGAGTTAGTACCGGCCCTTGTTGCTGACCAACATGGTCAGGTTGTCCATGTTGCTATCCATGTTGTTGCTGTCCAGCTCTGACAGGTACGGACGAGGTGCCCCTAAGAAAAGGGACAAGAGAACAATCAAACGACCGAACATGAAGGATCAATGAAGTCAAAGGATACTGGAATGTCAAGCTAGAGTTGAGAGTAACGAATCATGAGATCAAGGGGAAACATGTGTGATTGAGACATCCTATTAAATACCCCACAAGTCTGAAATCAGACCTGCATGGGCCACCACTAAAACCTTGTCACGCCCCAGAACCAGAATACTGGAGAGCGGGGGAATGACTCAGCCAGCTACGTATTACGGATAGATGAATACCGTATAATACGATCAATGCTGTCTAAAAGACAAGGAGGTGCATACTATATGAAAGTCTCGCTATGGTCACTTCACATCTATTGTCTCAATCATTCAAATAAGAAACAGAAATAGAGAACATGTAAGATAAAGCAGTAAGGCGTCCCAAATGCTCAGTCAAAATGTTCTTGATATCTGGCTTTACAAAATACAGCCAGATGATGTAGCAAAGTGTACACAATTGTTATCAGCTGCAGTCTGACTTAATTACAATAATGTAAAAGTAGGTACAAGACAATCCGACTAACACGTCGGTGCCAAACGACAAGGTATAAAGTAGATAACAAAATGGGCGGGGAAGTAAGAAACCCACTCGAGTCCTCCTGCGATCATCCTTCTAGTGTTGACCATCTTGGAGGTAGAAGTAAGCTGGATTCTCGGGGACTGGCTCTAAATCTGGCCATGCAAAACCAGAGAGGTTAGACCTCTAATAGCAAGTACCGCAAGGGAGCACGATATGAGAAATGAAGCCAGTAATAAGAGAATATGATAATAGATCTCTGCTATCTACTAGAACTCATACAACATCACGACACTTCGAACCAACCTCCCAACCAAACAAGGATAGAAGTTAGCCCGTCATGTCCTGACATTCTGATCATCTCAGTTAGGCAACAGGGTAGGTACAGTACACAAACAAATCATCTTGAACGACCAATCAACTACTACGGCTTGCTATTGTGAGTCCCAAGTTATCTTGGTTTTACGCAATGAGGATTTCTCAGTTCTTACTATACGCAAGCAAGGCTAGTCTATCCAGTCAATCAATTGCGCCAATCATGTAGTTAGACGAGTCCCAGCGGGACGCCCGCCGTTAATATAGCATGTACAATAATATAAGCAGATACCGTTCCCTGCCCGTGTGACAGATTTACCGTATCTGTGGGAACCAGCCGGCCAGTCGGGCACTTAATAGTCCCAAGGGGCTGCCATGTAAGAACTCGGGAATCCATTCTCTCCATGCAATCATTATTTTATTTAACTTAATAGTCTCTACCTTGAGTGAAGTACCATGCCGTGGATCATGGTCATTCAGAATGAGTACTTTCGTACGGGGTACGATATGCGCAACTCTACAATGATACCAGTGCGGTCAGGTTGTAGGTCTTACATAGCGTAATACAACAATCAAAACTAACCACAGAGTAATCATGTCTTGACCATAAAGTACACATGCTGTTTTTGTAAGATAGATAAATAACTAAATAAATAAAAAATTTAAAGCCTGCATGTGCCTGTATGCCAATATTCGGGATTGGCTAATCGAGTACAATAGTTCATTACATAAACGTGTCTCATTTATTTCATTCAATAAGACGACTAGCCAGTCTCTTAGTTCCAACTAGGAACGCATGATCAATTATTAGTCAAGGTCACAATCATTATCAATGGTGACAAGGCATGAAAGTCAACAAATATTCAGTGGGGTCGAGTCTATAACTCTCAGGGTTTAATTCCAGTCAATCGGGGTATCTATAACTCAATTCACGACACATGGTACATCTCACGTAACAATCTATATTTAACAGAAATATTAGCATATCATGACTATATCAAGTTTATGGAAAAAAACGTAAGGATATAAAATGGACGTTAAACATCTAATACGATATCAATATACAGGGCTATAGAAGATCCAGGGTAAGCAGGCTACGCTCATGTCAGCCTACGCTCAAGTCAGCGTACGCTCAGGTCAAGCTACGCTCAGGTCAGCGTACGCTCAGGTCAGCATACGCTCATGCAGCATACGCTCAGGTCAGCATACGCTCAGGTCTGCGTACGCTCAGGCAAACTAGCGTATGGACTCCGAACGACTCCTTACCATCTAAGCCAGCGTACGCAAGTCATACGCTTCCAAAAGGCAGCGTATGAACTCCATACGACTCCTTACCATCCAAGCCAGCGTACGCATGTCATACGCTTCCAAAAGGCAGCGTATGAACTCCATACGACTTCTTACCATCCAAGCCAGCGTACGCAAGTCATACGCTTCCAAAAGGCAGCGTATGAACTCCATATGACTCCTTACCATCCAAGCCAGCGTACGCAAGTCATACGCTTCCAAAAGGCAGCGTATGAACTCCATACGACTCCTTACCATCCAAGCCAGCGTACGCAAGTCATACGCTTCCAAAAGGCAGCGTATGAACTCCATACGACTCCTTACCATCCAAGCCAGCGTACGCAAGTCATACGCTTCCAAAAGGTAGCGTATGAACTCCATACGACTCCTTATCAAGGCAGCGTATGAGATCCATACGCTTCCAAAAGGCAGCGTATGGGGACTGCGCTGCACTAAAGAGCGCGCACAACTCAGTGGCATAAGCTAAAAAGCTCGTGCACTGCTCACTGTCTTCTCCAAAACAGCAAGAACTCCATGGTTGAACCCAAAGCTTCAAAGTCCATAACTTGGTCAAAATAAGTCCGAATCCAACTTTGCAAAGGTCAAAATTGGGTAGAATAAAATTTTCTACAATATGGAACCATCAAAACTTGAAAACAAAAAGTTTGATAGATCAAAACCACCAAAATCCGAAAATACTAATTTCTAGATCTACTAAAAATAAAACTTCAAAACGAAAAATACCAAGTTCTAAACTCTCTTAGAATCACAAGGGAAAGAGAATAGAACCATAAAAATGGGTCCTCATAAAGAAGTAAGATGTACTTGCCTATGGGTTTGGTAGGTGGAGAGAGTAATGAGAAAGAAGAAGAAGAGTGATAGTGAAGAAAAAATAATGAAGAGAGAGAAAAGGGGGGTTGGCCTTAAATGAAAAGGTGGTGGTAGGTGGGGGTGTTAGGTTTGGTTCATGATGAACCAACTAACTAAACCAAACCAAGCCGAACCCAAGTCTAGCTAAAGCAGAGAAATAAAAGCAAAAAGTAAAATGCAAAAAATTAATTGCAGGAAATTAATTAACATGAATTTAAAGAGATTTAAATACAAAATAATATATGATAAATATTAAATAAATACATTTAAGCAGTACATGTATTAAATATACGTATACTGGGAACGGGGAGTGACAAATTTTTTTTTGAACTGGGTCTTGAACTGATCCCAAGTGGCCCTCCCTCTCGCAAACAACGACTCATTCCGGAACCAAACTCCTGCCAAGTCTATCAGCAGAAATCCTGCTGCCTCGACCTGGAGGTCACCCGGCATCCTAACCCCAAGGAGCTTCCTCTCTACCGAGTCTAGCCAGTCATCTGCTACTACTATGCCCTCAGTCCCTGAGAACTCCTTGGAATTCAGACCCGTGAAGTCCTTGATCGTCCCCGCTCTCTGCCGTGGCTCTACAGGTGGTGGGACCACGGTACGTTCCTCAGAACGCTCCATGCTCTGGCGGAGTAGGGTAGTCTGCTCCTGATGGGTTGTTAGGAACCCCTGGATCAGAGTGAGCAGTTGGTTCCCGTCGAGTGTGACGGAAGCCTGGGTAGGTATAGAGATAGGGGGTGGTAGAAGTATCGGGTCCTACTGGGACTGCGATGTGGAAGGTGGTGGAGGCATCTGGGTTGGTGGATTTGTGGAATAGAGGAGTATGGTAGGTGGAGGTGGAGGTGTATCAGTCAACTGGTCAGCTGACTGGATATGGAGTGCGCCATTCTCAGGTGTGACGTACTGGGATGAACGAGTAAGCACCATCTAATTATAATAAAAAGGACTTATAAGGACTTGTTTAAAGTAAGCAATCGTAGGCAAAAAAATCTAATTACAATAGCAAGCATGTGATGTATTTCCTATGTTACAATCCTAGCATTCCTCTAGGTGTTCTAAGCGTCATTCCTAATGTTGTCTAATTACCTTAAGTTCCTAATTGCATGCATGCTTGGTACAATAACGTAATCAAACAATTTAGTCAGGACCTGCATGGGGGCACCACTAAAAACATGTCACGACCCGCTACCCAAATTGTTGGGCCGGGTCGAGTCATGTCCAGCCTGCGTTTGAGATAAAGCACAGTAAGCTGTTCTAGAGATAACAAGATAAGACTAAATGTGCTAACAGTTCTATAAGTGAATAAAAGTCATAAATGCTCCAAACACAAAAGTTGTCTCATATAGAAATAAGTCCAAAGTACAAGTCTGAAATGTAAAACTGGATACATGTCCAGTTACAAAATACGTAGTCTAATACATGACTACACTAAATATCCCAAGCAACTACGCAAACTAGACGAGTTTTCCCGCAGAAACATCCTCGTAAAGTAAAGTCGGGTCCTCGGCAGTATCTCCATAATATGAGTCGCAGAGTAACTCCTCCTCAGTAAGGATACCTACAACGTTATCCTGTCAGGACGGGAGCAAGTACTGTTTCTAGCAAACTAAATATATGAAGCATGAACATGAATGTAATAAACTGGAATCATGGCATATCATGGTTTAATTGGTTCTCTTTAGAAATGACAACATATAATTTAAAAGTTTAAAACTGTAGTATGTACGTGAATCGGTCAATAGGTGAATAGGATGTACAGCAGTACATATCAAATTTTTCTGGCATGCACATACGTGCACGAACGGCATCGGTGTATATCCATACACAAACGCGAGATCAGAACCTACGGTAAAGTTACATATACCGTGTGCGGTAAATATATACGGAGAAGGGGGTCATGATCACGTACACTACTAGAAGTTTTCCCTTAACCCGTTGTTTAAACATGTGAGAGATATGAAAAACTATTCTAAACATGGTAGAGATTGAAAGTAATACAACATACAAAGTTCTAACTTGCTACCCCAAGGATCAGCATTTAACATGGTTGGTAAATCGCAGTTTATTGTTATAGTAGTATGTAAAGTTTGTAGAAAGTACTTACCTCTAGCAAAGCAAGCTGCGATAAAAATGCTATAGATGCCTGGTAACTCGTCACTGTAGAAATGAATACATAAACTTAGTTTTTATACTAAGCTAAAACACTAAGACACTAATTGGTGCAACATGACTTGTGACTGGGCACCTAGCCAAAATGATGACTTTAGCATAGGAGACCAATGTGGGGTGACACACTACTATAACTAACTTTCTAGGGTTTTTACACTAGTGAGGGGTGAGGTTTAACACGGCTATAACTCAAAATAACACAAAAAGTTGCAAGTCGTAATTATTCAATAAATAAATCAAATGAACATTGTGTTCCAATAATTTTTGAGATAGACAAAAAAGCTCAATTTTACATAAAATAAAGTACCAAAATAATACTTGTTAATTATAAAAATTTATTATAATTTTTCTAGAATTTATTAACCAGTACAAGTATTTTATAAAAATCAGTTTTCCTAAGTACACAGAAAATGAGTTCTGGTTTTATATGCCAAAACAGTGGCAAAACTGTAAATTAAATACTGTAAAAATTATGATAAATTAGCTAAATTAACATAGTATCTAAATATTATTTTTCTAGAATTTTAACAACAATTAAAGTATTTTTAGAAATTCAAAAATAGCATTGTACACAATTAAAATTAAATAATTAATTATCTGCATAGTTTGTCCATGTACATAATTTGAACCAAAGTTCAAATACAGGATCCAAGGCCATGAATCAAGTCCAATATGACTTGTACAGGTCTTGAATATGTGAAAACACATTTGAGCCCAAAAATCCATGCTAGGCTTGGACACCAAATGGTTGCAGTAATTAAAATACACAAAAATACAAAGAGGTAAAAATACATAATAAATATTAATATTTTAATAGGGTAAAATTTTACATAGTAGCCATAAAAATATGATAAGTAATATTTACATATATTAAAAATATACATATGTATAATATTACGTAAATTACTTAGGCTAAATAATTATGTATATATACATATACATATATAACATATATGTATATATATAGAAAAATACATATATATTCATAAAGAAATAAATATAATATATATATAAATACTGTACATACGTATATAACAGTATGTATATATAATAAAAATATATATATATAGAAATATATATATACATATATATATAAATATATATATATATATATATATATATATATATATATATATATATATATATATATAAACATAAACATAAATATATATATATATATATATATATATATATATATATATATATATATAATATATATATATATATATATATAATATATATATATATAAACATAAAATAAAACAAAAAGAAAAAAAAAGAAAAAGAAAACAACACAGCACAGGGGGCTCGAACTCGGCCCTATGGGTCGGGTTCTCTGACTGGGTCGGGCTGGCCAGGGGGTCAGCTCGCGGCTTGTGTTAGGGTTAGGATTTAGGTTAGTATTATTTAGGTTTTTAGTGATATATTATTAAACCCGATAAAACGAAGCCCTGTGTCCTGACAGTTTGGGACACAGAGTCTACGTGTCCGTGCTATGCACGACACGTACGGGTATTGATTCGCGTGTCCAAGCACTGGACTAGGGTCCTCGTGTCCTGGCGAACCACATACATTGATTCGAGACACGCACGACACGTTTGGACGCTGCAACTTACGTGTCCGATTTCACAGGGGAGGTTTCGAGAGCCGTGGACGGCGAAAGAGGCAGCGTGGTCGCGGCGGAGTGGTGGCGACGTGTTCGTCTTGGTCGGGCGCGTCGATTGATGGTGGTTGGTGGCGGTGACGCTCGTCGTGGGGGTGGATTTGGGTAGATGGCCGGAGTTAGGGTTTCGGTTAGGGTTTGGGGAAGAATTAGGCCTGTGGTAGGCGGAGATAGGTCGTAGTGGTGGTGGTCGAGCTGAGGGGAGTGAGGGAGTTTTTATAGGGGGGTCGAGTCGGTCCTAGGTCGATTGGGCAGCCGGAAATGGCGGGGGCAGGCGAGTCGGCGGTCGTCGGGCAGTCGGGGGGCAGCTGGGTCGTCAGGGGTGGGTAGAATAGGATTTATATTTTGGTCCCCGTAGTTTAGGTAATTACAAGTAGGTCCTAACAGTCACTAAATACAAATATAAAATTTGCATTCCACATTAAAAATAATTTGTTATTTACAAACTAACACTGTAACAATTCTAATTATTACAAACTACAATTAAAATAATTTAATAAATTACAAAACTATATTAAAACAATTCTAAATATTACAAAATGATATTAAAACTTTTTAATTAATTGCAAAATAATATTTTAGTATTTAAAACTCATTT
Organism: Iris pallida; assembly: GCA_029216955.1. Lineage (NCBI taxonomy): Eukaryota > Viridiplantae > Streptophyta > Magnoliopsida > Asparagales > Iridaceae > Iris > Iris pallida. The sequence continues at coordinate 1,269,883 of JANAVB010014600.1, forward strand.
AAAACTCATTTAAAAATTCTTAAAAAATTCCTAAAAATCATAATAAATATTTTAAGGCTAAATATGACATTAATTATTAATTAACACTAATTAAATAAATTTTTGAAAAACAGGGGCTCATACCATGTCGTCATTCATGTATGTGTCCGTGTTTGTGTTCGAAGAGGGAAAAAAACCATGGTAATGATTAAGAGGATGATATTTCCCACAATTTGCAAGTCTTGCTATCGACCACCTCAATTTCGGCAGCTATAGCCTTCACCTCAATTTAGAATTCAAAGTCGCAGTTGTTACATACATAAATTTTCATCTAAATTAAAGAATTTTATTAAATTTATAAAAAAAAGTAAGAAGTTTAGTGTATTTCTATTGAGGATAACGAAGCTACATTGCCAATGGCGCGCGGTGAAAGTTGGGAGGGGGCAGAAGGGACGCGCCCGGCCCCGTGGCGCGTGGTCAAAGATCGCGCCAGCGCCTTTGGCGCGCGCGGAGAGGAGGCGCCAGCGCCCATGGCCCGCGGGTAGGGGCGCGCCCATCCCCGTGGCGCATGCGGCCAACTTTCTCCCAACACCTACTTTATTTTTGGCCAACGGCCATTTTTTGAAACGTTTATATCACAACGGCAACTTTTTCAACGTCTCTTTTGTTTTCCCTATTTATTGCTAAGTTTCACTCTCTCTCTCTCTCTCTCCACACAAACACAGTACTTTCTCCATCTCTACACAAACACATTACTTTCTCCATCTCTCACAGAAGCACTTCTCTGAAGCTTGGAAGCTCCATCTCCTCACGGAAGCTAGTCTCTCCCTCTTACAAGCTCTCGCTCCTTGCAATCTCAAACTACTTCTTCTTTCTCATGGATCATATTATTAAAATAGTATGCTCACAACCCAATTTTTTACAACTTATCGTCATATTACTTTAAAAAATTTACGCAATTTAATTTCAGCCCATTTTTCTATTAGTTATCAATTTATTTTAAAGTCTGTTTTTGGTTCCACATGTTCATTGATAGATGGTGAAGAACCATAGAATTTTATTCTTGAGATTAATTCACAATCACCCTATATTAGTTTATATGTTACTCAAGTATCATCATTTGCTAATAGATCTAAAGATGAATTTGTTTCTAATTATTAACATGTTAACACGGGTGCTAGTTCTTCTTCTCAGACAATTGTTCCCTTACTAGATGCTGATGATGATGATGATGATGATGATGGTGATGAGGACAATGAACATAGTGACGATTTAATTAAAAATATCGGGTGCTAGTTCTTCTTCTCAGACAATTCCAGTTCCTTACAAATTCAAGCTGCTTTAGTTATGAAAGAAATTAGAGTTCCAGATGTCAGACGCAAAGCAGGAAGGCCGAAGAAAAACCGCATCAAACCACATGAATTATCGATAAGAGAACTTCGTTGCAGCAATTATGGTTTGATGGGACACAACGGAAGAAAATGTACAAGTCAACCAAGAGAGTAAAACATTATAGTACCAAAATATTAAATAAAAATCGTATTAAAAATTCTACTTTTTATTGTAGTACAAACATTCTAAATTTTAACTTTTAACGCCTCCAGGCAAGTCGTTTGTAATGCCGTCGTTCTACATGCCTAAGGCCTAGTTGGGCTCTTCTTTGATCTGTGGTCTCTTCCACTCTTCTTTCATCTTCCTCCACTCCTGTTTTATCTCTATTTTCTTCCTCCACCTCCTGAGTAGGCACCGGGGTATGTCCCTATGATATGCCTTCAAACGAAATCAATTGTGAGTAATATGATATGCCTTCAAACGAATACGTTGCAGCAGTATTGATTTGCTCAATCGCTGTACGATGATCATATGGTTGAAAGGCTGAGAAAGTGCCCATGCCCGCATACTGCTGACTAAGACCTTCTCCAGCATAGTGTTGGCTAGTATACTCTGGAGCGTACTGCTGGCTAGTATACTCTGGAGCGTACTGCTGGCTAGTGTACTCTGGAGCGTACTACTGGTTAGCGCCCTCTCTGTCAGCCCCTGTTTTTCAAATTTGGTTTAATTAGTGTAAATTAGTTGCTAATGACCTATTTAGCTTTAAAATAATTTAATATAATTTTTAGAAATTTTTCTAGAATTTGTAGATAATTTTTAAATAGTTTTTAAGTCAAAATATATCATTTTGTAATTAACTGAATTATTGTAATATCGTTTTGTAATATTTAAATTTATTTTAATATTAGTTTGTAATTAATTGAATTGTTTTATTGCGGGTTGCAAATTATTATTTGCAAACTGTTAGGGTTTGGACCTAACTGTAATTTTCTAAAGTCTAGGGACCCGAATGCAAAACCCCATTACCCACCCCCGACGACTGGCCAGCTGCCCCCCGACGACCACCGACTGCTTTCCCCCCGTCATTTCCGGCCGACTTCGACCGCCTCGACCGACCTACCCTCCCCTATAAGTACCCCCCAGTCTAAATCCTAACCCTAGGCTAAATTCCCGACCACCCAGCCACCATCAACCGCCCTACTTTCTAACCCTAATCCTAACTCCGGCGACTACACCAGCGCCACCTCCCCAGCCATCCACACAACCCACAACCGCCACCGACGAGTTCGCCACGTCGAGGCGAGCGCAGCGCCACCCACCAAGCGCCGCGTCACGATGCCCCGGCCGCCGTCCAGTGCCCTCAACTTCCACCCCGACGCCGGACACGAAAGTAACAACTTCGAAACCGTGTCGTGCGTGTCTCGTACACACAGATGCGACTCGCCAGGACACGCGCAACGTAATGGTGAGTCTGGACACGTAAAACTTGACCCGTGCTGTCGTGCATAACGCGGACACGAGACTCGTGTGTTCTTAACTGTCAGGACACAGAGACTAAGGGTTAGCGGGTTTAGATTCGTGCTATTGGTTTAAACCCATTAACCTAAAACTAACCTAACACTAACCCAAACCGTTTCCTAACAATGGCTCGGGCTGGCCCCCTGGCCATCCCGACCGAGCCCAAGAACCCGACCCCTCTCGGCCGAGTTTCGAGCCCCTTCTCTGTTTTATTTTTGGTTTGTTTTGTTTTTTTGTTTTATTTTATTATATAATATATATATATATATATAATATTATATATATATATATATTTTTATATATATTTATATATATTATATTATATATATATATATATATATTAAAAATATATATATATATATATATATAATATATTATATTAATATATATATATATATATACTGTTATATGTATATATACAGTATTTGTATATGTATATATATTTTATATTTAGTATTTTATTATATAAGTGTGTGTGTATATATATATATTATATAATATATATATATATATATAATATAATATATATATATATATATTATATAATATATATATATATATATATATATATATATATATATATATATATATATATAATATATCTATATATAGATATATATTATATATAATATATATATATATTGTTTATATATATATATATATATTATATATATTGTTGTATATATATGTATACAGTATTATATAATATATATATATATATATCATATATATATATATATATATATATATATATATATATATAGATTATATATATATATATATCTATATATCTATATATATATATATATATAGTTTATGATTAGTATTTTTATATGTAAATATGTATATCTATTTCCTTTATATATTTTTTTTTTATAAAAATATTTCCTTTATATATATTTTTATATCTATTTCCTTTATATATATATATTTCCTTTATATATATATATATATATATATATATATATATATATATATATATATATATATATATATATATATATAGATATATATATATATATATATATATATATATATATATAAAGGAAATATCTATATATTTATATGTATATATATGTTGTTGTTATATTTTTATATATGCATTTAAAATTCTATATATATATATATATATATATATATATATATATATATATATATATATATATATATATATATATATATATATATATAAATATCTATATATTTATATGTATATATATTGTTGTTGTTATATTTTTATATATGCATTTCAAATTCTACTTTGTACAAAATATTATTGTGCATAAATTCAAAAGTCATTTTTATTGTTTAAATTATGACTTGTATATTTTAGCACTTTAAAAATATATTTATGTATATAAATTACTGCTTTTATTGTTTATGACCAATTGATGTCCAAGCCTAGCATGGATTTTTGGGCCCAATTGTGTATAATATATTCAGAGTATGTACAAGTCATATTGGACTTGATTTATGGCTCTGGGTCCTGTATCTGAACTTCGGTTCAATTTTGAATACGTGGACAAAATAATAAATAAATAATTAATTATTTTTCAGAAACTGTTGCTTGCTGTTTTTGAATTTATATATATATTTTATGTGCTGTAAAAATCTGAAAAAAATTGTATTTAAATACTATGTTAATTTAGAAATTTTATTATAATTTTTCCAGCATTTAATAAGTGCTTTTGGTATTTTATAAAAATAGAAAAACAGAACTCATTTTCAGTATATTTATGTTTGCTGATTTTTAATAATTATTTATGAGGGTTTATAAATTCCAGAAAAATTAGTATAAATTTTTATAGTTGACAAGGATCATTTTGGTACTTTATTTTATGTAAAATTGAGCTTTTTGTCTATCTCAAAAATTATTGGAACACAATGTACAGTTTGATTTATTTATTGAATAATTACGACTTGCAACTTTTTGTGTTATTTTGAGTTATAGTCGTATTGGACCTCACCCCGCACTAGTGTAAAGACCATAGAAAGTTAGTTAGATTATTGTGTCACCTCACATTGGTCTCCTATGCTAAAGTGTCACGACCCGCACCCTGATTAGGGGCACGAGAACGTGGGTACGTCCAGCCTACGCCGCAGTGTCGGCGGTAGAACGCTGTATAGGTCGTCTATAACATCTAACATCTAACAAGATATATAAACCTGTCATCTCCGCACGAAGGTATAACATAACATCTCAACTTTATATCTCAAACACAAGTCTAGGAAAGATAGAGCACGATATGGAATCAGATAAAAGAAAGGAACTGAAATATAAATAGAGTTATCACACTACACAAAGTAGATGTCCAACACAAATAAGTACAAAACCTGAAATATAACTAAGTCACAACTAACAATCGGAACAATCCGATACAAAATGAAAACTATAAATACTAGACTAGACTAGGCACCCTCTACTGAGCTAGATGCTCCTCAGGCTCCTGAAGGTCACCCTCATGTGTCCCATAGAAGGTAGGACAGTCACCATCATCATCTGTAATATTTTCAACAGGTCCAGTCAGGACAGGAACGAGCACAATACATCTCACGCAGTTCATATCATGTTGGGAAATATAAAACATGCATAAAGTAAGATACATGGACTGTAAAGAATATATATAAAAACGAGAGAGATTTGATAACTGGAAATATCTATATACATGATAAGTAAGAACTGTAGGTAACCTGTGATTTAGAGCATGAGATGGTTATATAAACGGG
>JANAVB010014600.1:1280438-1299452 GCA_029216955.1 Iris pallida
AGATAGAATCAGATTTCAAGACAGTTATAAGGAGGCAAATACGGAAATAGAATCGAAAAGGTTGGAACCTGCAATCAGCTCTCCCTCTGCCTGTGTATCATTGACTGCCATGGCGAAAGCTCGCCCCGGCTGGCCTCCCTTGGCCTGCTGCTGATGCTGGACAAACTTCTGCTGCTGAGTCTGCAATGGTGGTCCCATCTGCTGTCCTGTCGGAGCCCTAGCTCCTGCTGCTGCCTGAGCCAATCGTGCCAAGTTCTTGGGGCACTCCTTCAACTGATGCTCTGCTGAACCACAAACAAACACAGGCCATGCCTCTTCCTGCAGTCGTCCCATCCGTGACCTTGCTTCTTGCAGAAGTTATATATAGGGTACTATTGCTGCCTGGGTGCCTGCTGGTGAAGTATATGTCCCTGGCCCTGAAACGGCTGCTGAACTGGCCTCTGCTGTATGTGAGGGCGCTTGGCTGGCCCTGCACTAGAACTAGCCCCTAAGGTATCACTGCCCCTCTTCGGCTTGAGGCCGAAGTCCTCCTCTGCAATCTGTACGTCCATCAATATCTGATCGAACGACGCGTCACGGCGTCCCGAGGTGCGGGTGCACACTGCATGAATAAGTCCCCTACGGAACTTACGAGCCTTCTGCCCCTCATCCTGAATCATATCGGAAGAAAACCTGCTAAGGCGGAAGAACTCTGCTGCATACTCATCCACCGACGAGTTCCCTTGTACCAGACCCACGAACTGGCCCTCCAATGCTGTAAGAGCCACGTCCGGGAAGAACTTCTCCTTGAAGAGCCTCCGGAAGTTCTCCCATGTCAGCCCTCTCACTGACGCATGAGGATCCGTGCGGTACCATGTCAGCGCGATGTCGAAGAATCGACTGGCAGCGGCCGAAACCCAAAGTGCTCTAGGAAGCTCTGCCAGCTCCATGCTCCGCTGCACATCCTCTAGCCAATCGTCTGCATAAAGGATGCCCTCTGTACCCGTAAAGTCCCTGGAGCTCATCTTCCTAAAGTCTAGTACTGTCCCCGGCTTGGACTGCTGCTGGTACGGCTGCTGGTCAGTAGGGCCCTGCACAGTACCCAGTGCCACTCTCTCCACTGCTGCCAGTGCAAGCTGATGCGAGTTCTCCATACTCTGCTTCAGCATCTCAATCTGATGATGTGACGCCTCCGACTGGCGCTGCGATGCCTCTGTCTGGGCCCACTGAGTCTCCATCATCTGCTGAAGGAGAAGGAACATATGATGTGTATCCGTCGGTATCGGTGGTGGTGGCGACAGTATCCCTGGAACAACGGCCGAAACCCTCTGGGGTGGAGGTAGTAGACCTCCCTGTGCAACTGTCGGGGTCTTCGGGATAGTGGAATCACTGGGGGCAGTCTCGTGAACCTCTTACTCATCCTGGTCAGATCTATCGGGCAAGCTACTCGATCCAGTGGCATGCGGGTGCGTCTTCGTCATCCTAGAGATGAATCGAACAAAGAGATCAATATGGCACATGAGTAGATTTATCAAGGAAGGACAGTTAATTTAATACAAGAAAAGTAATTATGATAATCAAAAGATCAAAAATTTTCTAGGTGTGATTGAGAAACTCCTATCATGTCCTAGGTCCTACGTCCTAATTGCAGGCTCGTAATTAGTACTCTAAGTCGAGCACCATTACGAGATCGCACTAATTACGACACAGACCTGCATGGGCTACCACAAAAATGTGTCACGACCCGCACCCTGATTAGGGGCACGAGAATGTGGGTACGTCCAGCCTACGCCGCATTGTCGGCGGTAGAACGCTGTATAGGTCATCTATAACATCTAACATCTAACAAGATATATAAACCTGTCATCTCCGCACGGAGGTATAACATAACATCTCAACTCTATATCTCAAACACAAGTCTAGGAAAGATAGAGCACGATATGGAATCAGATAAAAGAAATGAACTGAAATATAAATAGAGTTATCACATTACACAAAGTAGATGTCCAACACAAATAAGTACAAAACCTGAAATATAACTAAGTCACAACTAACAATCGGAACAATCCGATACAAAATGAAAACTATAAACACTAGACTAGACTAGGTACCCTCTACTGAGCTAGATGCTCCTCAGGCTCCTGAAGGTCACCCTCATGTGTCCCATAGAAGGTAGGACAGTCACCATCATCATCTGTAATATTTTTAACAGGTCCAGTCAGGACAGGAATGAGCACAATACATCTCACGCAGTTCATATCATGTTGGGAAATATAAAGCATGCATAGAGTAAGATACATGGACTGTAAAGAATATATATAAAAACGAGAGAGATTTGATAACTGGAAATATCTATATATATGATAAGTAAGAACTGTAGGTAACCTGTGATTTAGAGCATGAGATGGTTATATAAACGGGTTAGAACATATACAAGATTTCACAAGATTACACAAGATGGAATTTTGATCATATAACCATTTCCTACTCACCCTCCCCAATCAATACACAAGGATCCAGTCAAGCTACGTTACCTTGCACAAGAGGTTTTTATCATGTTTGCTCACGTGATCATGAGAGTACAAGATTGCACAAGAGTATACATAAAAGCGGTGTACATAAAATACAAGATGTTCGTGAAAAGCACATGACAACTGTATTTGATGTACCCCGAGGGGGATAACATCGCATGACAAGATCCATATAGTACCAATCCGTGATAATAACGTGACAGCATCATGTAAAGTAATCTAGAGCAAGAATATAAATCCTAACAAGTATGAAAAGATCAAAGAATTTACTCGTCTGTCACCCTGTATGACTGATATGAATAGATCTTCGAACTGGTGTCATAGAGTCCTATTTAGAGTAAAACAGGTCACAATATATCCACAATGGTAAAATTAGAGTATACAATGCATACTACATGATTCTAGGTCAATCTGGTCAAAAGTCAACTCTTGGTCAACTCTAAAAGTCAAACTAGGTCAAACTAGTCAAATAGTCCTTCTATGTTTATCCAAGTCATTTCTAGGTCAATTAGGTCAAGGTTCAACTCTATAAGGCTAACTCAAACCAATCATAGGCTAACCTGTCTTAGGATACCTAAGATTCTATACCATAAAGCTAAGGCATAACCAATTATCTATACAAAGTATATCACACATAAATACATATATATAATACCAACCTTAACCCTATAATCAAGCTAATCCCATACTCCAACTCAAGTCATGACTCAACTCTAAGTATCTCACTTAACCCCATACATATCTTCATCTACATAGGATTTCCCTCATAATCTATATGGTTAGCCTAATCATCTAGTTAGGGTTTAGTCAAACTTAAGTCATCAAGTCATCTAAAATCCATCTAAGTCAATTCTAGGTCAAGGTTGACTTTGGTCAACAATGGTCAACAAGGGTCAACTATCTAGTCAAACTAGGTCTACTAAGCCTATTGGTCAATTCTAACTTGCTACTAACCATAGGCTAGTGTAACTAGATACCATGTATAGGTATCTCATATAGGTGTCTATAGCCATACATCTATACAATATATATCTAATACCATATAGTCTCACCTATATATAATACCATAATCTATATATATATATACCCATTATATAACATATATATATACTCTCATATATATACCAACTATATATAGATAACCAGATATATATATAATACATATATAGATAGCTAACATATATACACATATATAACATACATATATATATATATATATATATATATATATATATATATATATATATATATATATATATATTTTTTTTTTTTTTTTATTTTTTTTATATATATATATATATATATATAATACCCTATATATATATATATATATATATATATATATATATATATATATATATATATATATATATATATATATATATATATATATATAACATATATATATACCATATATAACATATATACATATATAGATAGAGAGAGAGAGGAATGAGAGGGTGAGTGGTGTGTGTGCATGAGTGTGAGAGAGAGAGAGGACTGTGTGTGTGTGGAGAGAGTCTGAACAGTGGGGGGGGGGGGGTTCTCAGTTCTCAGGAACTGAGAATCACACACACACACACAAAATATACATATATATATATACACACACACCTATACATACACATATACCCACACACTCATATACATATATACACACATATACAGTATATATATACGTAAATACACATATATATATATTCATAAAAATCGATTCAAAATCCACTTTTAAAAACTGGAAAATACTGGAAATTTTGAAAACACTGTGCAGTGAAGGTAAATTGGGGGAAACCCAAATTAAACCTAAAACCTAGCTAAGACACGAATACAGTGGTTGGTAATCATGCCCCTATATGTATACGTGTCGTAGGGGTCCCTAGGAGTCCACCACGACATGACACAACGTGTCCAGGACGAGAAAACCCAAATCGGGTAACACAGACACAGTGAATTGTCACCGCGTCGTGCACGCGTGCACCTAGCTCTAGGACACGACACGCGTGTCTAGGAGTCTCGTGCTCGTGTCCCTAGGTTCGTCTAGGATAGGGCTACGTGTCCCACAGCCTGATACGTGTCCAAGTGTCGCACAGTGTCGTGTCCGAGCCCGTATCAGAGCCTAACTATGCGTGTGTGTGTGGACAGCACAAATCAGTGCGAGCTTGATAACATCGTGAATACCAAACCAACTCGATCCAAACTTTGTGTGTGTCGTGTCAGACATTAGACCCATGTGTCCACAAAGTTTCGTGCCATATAGTGTCGTGTCGTGTCCTGTGTCTAGCCCGAGTAGCAGGGGAGAACACAGGCACAGTGCGGTGCCTCGTACAGCGAGGACAGAGCCTCGTGGACACGACACACACGTGGATACGTGTCGTGCTCATGTCAGGGTGTAGCCTAGGTCTAGGGCTAGGGATTAGGCATGACACTTTGTGTCCACGTCGTGTCTAGACACGACACGATGGCTGTGTCAGTGCATGTTTAACATTGTGTACAGTGTAGTGCACGGTCAGTGCGTGTCGAATTTCTCACTCGACACGACACAAAGTGTCACGAAACTCGAGGGAGGGCTTGTCAGAGGGTGCCCCCACCTCTGTGCCAAGTGGCACATGTCCACGTGTCCAATTCGTGGAGAAAACAGTGTCGGGTTTCAGGGACAGTGCACAGTGTGTGCACAGCATATTTGTGTCCATTTTGGACACGGATACGACACGATAACGTGCTCAGTCAACTAGGGTTGTGTGCTACATGTCTAAGGCTACCCAAAAATATAATTTGTTTTAGAAAATAATAACTTTTGTTCCTAAGTGGCATTTCACCAAACCCTGAAATTTAAACACAGATACGTGTCCGATACGGACACCAAACCAAACCTATTTTCTTCCAAACCTGACACACAGCTAGGGTTTACCTATATGCATGCAATTATGTAAAGAAAACACAATATTAACTAGGTTTGGGGATATTTACCTATGAGTGCAAAATCCTCAATAATAGGCCTTTTGAATGAAATCCTCCTTCGACTCCCAACGTCCAAAGCTCCACAATTCCTTGCTAGCAAGCCATAACTGGTATCCTCTAGTGTAGGGGGTTCCAATGCAAGAAACTAGGCTCAATTTGGAGTCAAATTGGTTAAGTGGTGAGGGTGTGAAGTTGTAGGAAAAAATTAGGTTTTTAAGTGTAATGAAAAATGAGGTGTGAATGAAGAGGGTGTGTTTATATGGAAGGGGGTAGGGTTGGGCTGCCATGGGTAGGGTAGGGGTAGATATTTAGGGTTCATCCACCTTGCTAACTTAGCTCCTAAGTCTTTGACTAAGGGGATAGATATTTCTAGGTTTCTAAAATATCTAAAAGTAAAATATCTAGATATTATCAAACCTAGATATTTACACATAAAGCTAATATCTAACATTAGCCTCCTAGGTTAGTGACTAATCTCTAGATTAGGGTAAACTAGGTTAGGAACTAATCATGGCACTAATCAACTAATTAAATAATATTAAAATCACATAATTCCAAATGTAATCTAGTAAATTACCAAAATACCCTTTTTGGCTAAAATCGCTAATTTGATGTTCTAAGCCTATGGCTAGGCTCACATGGTCATGGCAACTTCTAGGTTAAGGAATAACTAGGGTTTACACTAGGGTTATACTTAGTAAAATCGCAAAGCCATAAGTCGTGACTTAGAAATAGTTTTAACTAACTAATAATCACCAAAAATCGTATAATGACTAAAACACCATTAGTAAATAATAAAAATAATAAATTTTCAAAAATATCCCAATTTCAGAAAACTGGGTGCTACATAAAGTCACCATTTGGCTAGGTGTCTAGTCAGAAAGTCGTGTTGTACCACTAGTATTTTAGTGTTTAACTTAGTGTAAAAACTAAGTTTATGTATTTATTTCTACAGTGACGAGTCACCAGGCATCTATAGCATTTTTATCGCTGCTTTGCTTTGCTAAAGGCAAGTACTTCTACAAACTTTACATACTGTTACATCAATGAACTGCGAATCCAACCATGTTAAATGCTGATCCTTGGAGTAGCAAGTTAAATCTTCACATGTTGTACTTTCAGTCACTACCATGCTTAGAACAGTCTTTATATATCTCTCAAATGATTAGAATCTGGGTTATGGGAAAATTGTTAGTAGTGTACGTGATCATGTCCCCTTCTCCGTACGTACGTACCGAGCAAGGTTGACATTTTATGTATACCTTGTCGTAGGCGCACCAGCTGTATTTGTATGTATGTACATCTATCGCTTGTTTACTTGTACGGAAGTACATTTTATATGCTTGTGCCACAGTACATTTTACACCTATTGACGATCACGTACCTGCTACAGTTTTAAACATTACATATACATCTGTCTAGATGACATATGTATCTTTGCCATGATAGACTATGAGATGCCATATTTCCAGTTTATTTCTCTTATATTCATTACATGTTTCGTATATTAGTTTGCTAGAAACAGTACTTGCTCCCGTCCTGACAGGATAACGTTGTAGGTATTCTTACTGAGGAGGAGTTGCTCTGTGACTCGTATTATGGAGTTACTGCCGAGGACCAGGCTTTGTCTTACGAGGATGTACCTGCGGAGAAACTCGTCTAGTTTGTGTAGTTGCTCGGGATATTTAGTGTAGTCATGTATTAGACTACAAATTTTATAACTGGACCTGTATCCAGTTTTACATTTCGGACTTGTACTTGGACAAACTATTATATGAGATAACTTTTGTGTTTGGAGCATTCATGACTCTTCTTTACTTATAGAACTGTTAGCACATTTTAGTCTTATCTTGTTATCTCTAGAACAGCTTACTGCACTTTATCTCAAGCGTAGGCTGGACATGACTCGTCCCAGCCCAACAATTTGGGTAGCGGGTCGTAACATGTTTTTAGTGGTGGTCCATGCAGGTCTCTGACTAAATTGGTTGGCTACGTTATTGTACCAAGCTTGCCTGCAATTATGAACTTAAGGTAATTAGACAACATTAGGAATGACGCTTAGAACACCTAGAGGAATACTAGGATTGCAACATTGGAAATATTATAATTAGATTTTCTTGATTATGATTGTTTACTTTAAAGAGTCCTTATAAGTCCTTTTTATTTTAATTAGATGGTGCTCACTCGCTCATCCCAGTATGTCACATCTGAGAATGGCACACTCCATATCCAGTCAGCTGACCAGTTGACCGATACACCTCCATCTACCATATTCCCCCACTCCACAAATCCACAAACCCAGATGCCTCCACCACCTTCCACATCATATTCCCAGCAGGACCCGATACTCCCACCACCACCTATCACTATACCTACCCAGGCTTCTGTCACACTCGACGGGAACCAACTGCTCACTCTGATCCAGGGGTCCTAATAACCCATCAGGAGCAGACTACCCTACTCCGCCAGAGCATGGAGCGTTCTGAGGAACATACCGTGGTCCCACCACCTGTTGAGCCACGACAGAGAGCAGAGACAATCAAGGACTTCATGGGTCTGAACCCCAAGGAGTTCTTAGGGACTGAGGGCATAGTTGTAGCAGATGACTGGCTAGACTCAGTTGAGAGGAAGCTCCTTGGAGCTAGGTTGCCGAATGACCTCCAGGTCGAGGCAGCGGGATTTCTGCTGATAGACTTGGCAGGAGTTTGGTTCCGAAATGAGCCACTATTCGCGAGAGGGAGGGCCACTTGGGATCAGTTCAAGACCCAGTTCAAGAAAAAATTCTTCTCGACCACCGCTAGGGTAGCCATGGGGCTACGATTTCAGAACATCCAGCAGGGGAACCGTTCTGTTGACGAGTATGCGGCAGAGTTTAGTCGCCTGAGCCGTTTCGCTCCTAGTCTAGTTGCAGACCCTGAGGAGATGACGCGTAGGTTTTGCCATGGTCTAGTTCCAGACATTGGCATTCTTATAGTGGCGAACGGTACGACTGACTACTACCAGGGCCTAGAGTTGGCCCGGAGCATAGAGGAGCGTCTTCTGTCTTGCAAGAGGCCGGCTTCTGTACACCTCGAGGGACCATCCAAGCGTCAGGCTTTCCAGCAGAGAGCACCGACGTCGCACCAGCAGACATACCGTCCTCCCATACCACATCACCCAACCCCGCCAGTTAGAGCCCCGGGAACCCGGCAGCATCAGAAGGGAGCTATGTGTTCCTTCTGTGGAAGACCAGGGCATGATTACTACGTCTGCAGAAAGAGGTTAAAGCAGTGCTTAGTTTGTAGGTCTGCCACCCATCAGCTTCGGGACTTCCCAGTAGCCAGGGTATCTAGAGGGCCGCTCCCGACTCAGCAGTAGAGGTTTGGACAACATCTGCAGCAGCAGAAGAGACCCCAGGGGAAGACTTATAGTCTAGCTCTTGAGCCGGAGCCGGAGCAGGTTTCGGAGCCAGATTATTTGGCTGACGTCATCACAGGTCATGTTTATTTGCATACTTTTCTTGCTCTATGCTTGTTTGATTCTGGTGCATCTCATAGCTTCATGTCATTAGAGTTTATACATAAACATCATTTAGTAGCTATACCTACCGAGGAGATGAGTAGAGTAATGACGGGAGGCGAACCAGTGCCCATTAGAGCTATCTATAGATGCTCTATTACTATAGCCGGGAGAGAGTTTAGGGGACGATTCTTTGTGATGCCACTCCCCGGTATGATATCATATTGGGGATGGACTGGATTAGCTATGCCCATACAGCTATAGACTGTCATGAGGGTAGTATTCTGTTCAATCCTCCAGGCACGGCACCATTCAGTGTCAGTAGGACAGGACCGGAGATCAGCCTAGAGCCGAACTGTTGTGCGACAGTTGGGGAGATAGCACCGCCACACCCTATCATTAAGGAGTTTATGGATGTATTCCCAGAGGATCTTCCAGGACTTTCGCCTGATAGAGATGTAGAGTTCACTATAGATTTAGTACCGGTTTCATCACCAGTACTATCCCAGACTTGCTATAAAGTGAACCCCAAGGAGGCCGTAGAGATGAAGGAGAAGATTGATGACCTGTTGAAAAAGGATTTCATTCGATTTAGTGCTTCTCCATGGGAGCACCAGTGCTTTTTGTGCCTAAGAAGGATGGTACAGTTCGGTTGTGCATTGACTACCGAGCGTTGAATACCATCACCATTAAGAAACATTATCCTCTGCCCAGGATAGATGATTTGTTCGACCAGTTGAGTGGGGCAAAAGTTTTTTCCAGGATAGATTTGAGATCCGGGTACCACCAGGTGAAGGTCAGGTCAGCAGACATCCAGAAGACGACGTTCAACACGAAGTACGGGCAGTACGCATTTGTGGTGATGCTATTTGGTCTCACAAATGTGCCAGCTGTCTTTATGAATTTGATGAATAAGACATTTCACCAGTATCTGGATAAGTTCGTCATAGTATTTATCGACGACATCCTGATATACTCGAAGACGCCGGAGGAGCACGCAGAGCACTTGCGGATAGTTTTAGGATTCTGAGACAGGAGAGATTGTATGCCAAATTGTCGAAGTGTGAGTTCTTTTTAGACCGAATAGAGTTTTTCGGCCATGTAGTTACTGGAGAGGGGATCTCGTAGATCCCAGGAAGATTGCTGCCGTTGAGACATGGAAGGCTCCGACGTCAGTTTCAGAGATCATGAGCTTTCTGGGTTTAGCCGGCTATTATAGGAAGTTCGTCCAGGACTTTGCTAGGACAGCTGAACCCATGACGAAGCTGACGCGGAAGGACGCAGAGTATATCTGATCAGAGGACTGTCAGGCAGCGTTTGAGGAGACTGATGACCGCTTCAGTTCTGACATTACCTTCTGGATCTGGAGGTTTCACCATGTACAGCGATGCTTCGGAAAAGGGGAAAGGATGTGTCCTACAACAGCATGGGAAAGTGATTGCTTATGCATCTAGGCAATTACGGACTCATGAGCGGAACTATCCTACCCATGACCTAGAGTTAGCTGCGGTGATCTTTGTACTCAAGTTATAGAAACATTACTTATACGAAGAGCGTGTGGAAATCTTTACTGACCACAAGAGCTTGAAGTACGTGTTCACGCAGAAAGAGCTGAACATGAGGCAAAGACGATGGTTGGAGTTGATGAAGGACTTCGACATCGATTTACAGTATCATCCCGGAAAGGCAAATATGGTGGTGGATGCGCTGAGCAGGCATCCGATGGCATGGTACCTGATGATAGATCGACATTTGTGGGAAGATCTGGAGAAGCTCGGTATCGAGATAGTTCGGCCAGGATCAGTGATACAGATGATGGCGCTTGACATTCAGTCAGGTTTGATGGAGCAGATCAGGGAGGCACAGTCTACAGATGAGAGCCTTCACAGACTTTGAGCCCAGGCTTTAGCTAGATTACTGGATGACTTTACCGTAGCAGAGGATGGATCCTTGAGGCATGGCAGCCGATTGTGCGTGCCGAAGGGAGAGCTGATAGAAGCAGTCTTACAGGAGGCACGCCGATCGAGATATTCTATTCACCTAGATACTAACAAGATGTACTGTGACTTGCGGGAACATCTTTGGTGGCACGGAATGAAGAGAGATGTATCACGTTTCATTTCGAGATGCCTAGTTTGCCAGCAGGTCAAGGCGGAGCGCCAGAGGCCAGCTGGTCTATTGCAGCCGTTACCCATTCCCGAGTGGAAGTGGAAACACATTACGATGGACTTCGTCTCAGGACTTCCTCGTTCCCAAGGAGGGAAGGATGCCATTTGGGTCATCGTGGACAGGCTGACGAAGTGTGCGCACTTCATACCCTTCAAGGTGGGGCTTTCCATCGAGAAGTTGGCAGAGCTATACATGCAGCAGATATTTCGCTTGTATGGAGTACCGGTGAGCATCGTGTCAGACCGAGACAGCAGATTCACGTCCCACTACTGGAGGAGCTTGCAGGAGGAGTTGGGCAGTCGACTCAAGTTCAGTACGGCGTACTACCCGCAGACAGATGGACAGTCCGAGAGGACGATACAGACGCTAGAGGACATGCTGAGGACTTGTGTGTTGGACTTTGGCGGATCATGGGAGAGTCATCTGTACTTGGTAGAGTTTTCATACAACAACAGCTACCAAGCCAGCATCGGTATGTCTCCTTTCGAGGCACTATATGGACGACGATGCCGTACACCGCTCTTTTGGGACGATGTTGGGGATAGAGTTATGCTTGGGCAGAGATGATCACGGATGCAGCAGAGAAGGTCGGGATGATCAGAGACAGGTTCAGAGTAGCTCAGGACAGGCAGAAACACTGGGCCGATGCTAGTCGCAGATCGATGGAGTTTTCAGATGGTGATATGGTGCTAGTGAAGATATCACCTACTAGAGGGACGATCCGGTTCGGACGAGGAGGCAAGTTGAGCCCCAGATACATCGGGCCGTTCGAGATACTTGGCAGGATCGGAGAGGTAGCTTACAGGGTTGCACTTCCACCCAACCTAGCAGGAGTTCACGATGTCTTTCACGTATCTCAGCTGAGGAGATATGTTCCGGACCCAGTCATGTGCTAGATCATTCAGAGTAGGAGATCGGACCGAGCCTTGCAGTTACTGAGCAGCCAGTGGAGATATAAGACACAGGAGGGAGAAGAGGCTGAGGAACAAGGTTATACCCTTAGTACGAGTAGCTTGGAGCCGTTATTCTCCGGGTGAATCTACTTGGGAGAGGGAGTCGGACATGAGGGAGAGATATCCTTACTTGTTCGACCCAACAGCTGCGAGGGAACCACCCGTTCCCGCTTGATACCCTAGAGGTTAGTTTTGATCGTAGCCTTAGTCATTTGTTGCATTGCTTGCTATGTTAGAAAATTGTAGGGTCTTCAATCCTTGTGAATTTCGAGGACGAAATTTTTTCAAGGAGGGAAGACTTGTCAGCCCCTGTTTTTCAAATTTGGTTTAATTAGTGTAAATTAGTTGCTAATGACCTATTTAGCTTTAAAATAATTTAATATGATTTTTAGGAATTTTTCTAGAATTTGTAGATAATTTTTAAATAGTTTTTAAGTCAAAATATATTATTTTGTAATTAACTGAATTGTTTTAATATCGTTTTGTAATATTTAAATTTGTTTTAATATTATTTTGTAATTAATTGAATTGTTTTATTGCGGGTTGCAAATTATTATTTGTAAACTGTTAGGGTTTGGACCTAACTGCAATTTCCTAAAGTTTAGGGACCCGAATGCAAAACCCCATTACCCACCCCCGACGACTGGCCAGCTGCCCCCCGATGTCCACCAACTGCTTTTCCCCGTCATTTTCGGCCGACTTCGACCGCCTCGACCGACCTACCCTCCCCTATAAGTTCCCCCCAGTCTAAACCCTAATCCTAGGCTAAATTTTCGACCACCCAGCCTGTCACGACCCGCACCCATTTTTTCGGATACGAGACGTGTCCAAGCCAGCGTACGCCGCAGAGTCAACGGTAGAACGTTGTCAAGCCCGCAAGAAATAAATGCTCAAAATATAACATTTGCTGCTCATTCACATTTCTAAATTTATTACAACATTTATAATATTTATATTTAAAGAAAATACAAGATTTTCCAATAAATGAGATTGATACATCTGCTATCTATTTCTAGGTTGACATCAGCATACCCATGCCTCCCCAGTGCTAAGAGTGATCGCGACTAAACCTGAAAAATGTTGGTTTCCAGTCAGAAATAGAACAAGTACACAAACCGACGGACTGGTGCTGGTGAACTGGAGCTGGTACTGGTGCTGGTGCTGGTCCCCTAACCGAGGGACTAGATACTGTCGATGCTGAATCAACTCTGAAAGGGCAGGACCCTACCCTATGATCCGGTGCTCCACACAATAAACACAATCCTAACGCCTTGCGACACTCCGCTACCACGTGTCCAGGCTTCCCACAATAAGAACAGCCCACGGCGGAAGACTGCGCTTGCTTCTGTTTCTGCGGAGAGTACGTCGGGGTTGAGTGCTGGTCCGACGTAACTGAAGCTGCTCGCCTCGGAGCTCCAATAGTTAAAGTCCTAGCTGCTGGGGCTGGTGCTGAAGACTGATTCATCTGACTATGGGACCGCTTTCGACCTCCGGTCCTGTCCACTATTCTCTGGGAGGTATACTCGTGCCTCCTAGCTGCTCGCAAGACGGCATCAAAAGTTCTGTGCTCGAACTGTTCTACTGCCAATATGATCTCCAAGTGGAGCCCCTGCTGGAACCGCTGGGCTCTATCAAACTCGGTCGCCACCAAGGTGGGAGCAAACCGACTGAGTCTGGAAAACTCCGATGCATAACTGTCGACCGTCCTGCCTCCTTGCTTCAAGTTGGCAAATCTGGTCTGCAGGTCATATCGAGCCACCGCGTCGAAATACTTGGTCTGGAATCTTTCGCTAAACACTGCCCAGGGAACAGGTACTGTCAATCCTACCGCTTGCATGGCCCACCAGTTGCGGGCTAGATCTAATAACTGCAGGCGCACCACCGCCACCTTCTCGTCTTCTGGAGTCTTCGCGGCCTCTAGAATAACTTCTGTATCCTGGAGCCAAGCATCTGTGGCAATGGCATCCTCGGTGCCGTCGAAGAATGGAGGGTTCAGGCGCTTGAAACTGTTGGCTGCACTGTTTCCTCGGGGTCCACTTCTATTCAGAGCATCTTCCACTGCCTGATGCAAGGCATCGCCTCTACGATCTTGGGAAGCTAACAATGATCTGATGAGACCCACCAAAGTGCCATCATCAGGATCTGCAGGCTGGACTGACTGAACTGGCGGCTCTCCTCCAGTAGGTACGACTCGGGAGGCTGCTCCTGAGTGTTGGGCTTGATCTCCGGGCTGCTGATCAACGGGAGGTGCTCCACCTTGCTGATCGGCGGGGTCAGGTGCAGTGCCACTGAAGAAGACGACATGGGAACAATAAGGAAGGACCAGGACAGATCAACGATTACAAGCATGTGATCAGGACAAGAATTTTCAGGAATCAAGAGGATACGAGCAGAGATCAAGGGCGAGTACGGATTGAGACATCTATCTGGTAAACCCCCACATATCTTGATTAACAAGACCTGCATGGGCCACCACTTAAACCATGTCACGCCCCAAAACCAGAATACTGGAGAGCGGGGGCAGACATAGCCAGCTACGTATAACGGAATGGAATCCACACCGCTATACGGTCACGGCTGTCTAGATATGTGAGGGTTTCACTACAATCCATCAGTCTCTTAAGGTCATAAAATAGCCTATTGTCTCAATCTCAACCAACTAATAATAATTACAAGATATCAGATCACCAAATATACAATTGTAAGGCGTCCCAAACATTACATATCCAGATGATCATGAAGCTAGTCATTACAAAATATGAGGACTAGCAAGAATTCAGTCATACATGATCAACCCCCGGGGCTTGTCAATCATGTTACAAGCCCGTAGGCAGACAATAAGTAAGTACAATCGAGCTAACACTTGCTCGTCGGCTAAACGCCTCAAAAGAATAATTTACAATATTACAGTGGGAGAACAAAAGAAACCCACTCGATGCCCTGGTTACGCCTGGTGACCACCATCGGGCTGGAAGACAGGTAGATCCTTTGCTGCTGCTTCCGGTATCTGGCCATACAAAACCAGCTGGGTCAGACCCCAGGAAGAGCAAGTGCCACAAAGGAGGCCACAAAATAAGAACCAAAGCCAGCAAATTAGCACAATAATATAATTACATAATAAGAGACAGTAATTTAAGAAAAACATGATGGGTAATTATAAAAGACAATCTTGCATAGAATCACTAAAAGACAGGACATATGGAAAAGCATGACAGGATGATATACGATGAGATAACCATGGGACTATTCAGATAGCTAGGTTACAACCCGTAAACTAAACAAGGACCGGGGTTGTAACCCTTCGTCTGAACAGAACTTGGTTTCTCTCACCATTTATCGGCAAGATAAATATAAGAAATCAGGTCAAGTAACAATCTGGAGTGACAATCATTACAGTGATAATCTGGAGTGACAATCATTATAGTGACAATCTGGAGTGACAATCATTATAGTGATAATCTGGAGTGACAATCATTATAGTAACAATCTTCAATCATTCTGGTACAATCTTACAATCAATCAATTCGAGACAATACTATACTGGACTAGACTCCATCCAAGTAATCACGGCCAATCATTGCCTACGGCTTTCTACATTAACTAACTAGGGTTATCACAATCCTAGTTACTAGCAAGATGCAATGAGATGCTCCAAGTAGTCACAGGCCCTGCAGCTATCCAGGTTATCCAGACAATCATTATAGTGACAATCTGGAGAGTACAATGCATTATAGTGACAATAGAGTTCAATCATTTAAGTGACAATGGTGGGTGCCCCACATAACAGTGGGCTGGAAATGTGCCCTACTCGTCGGCAGGCTACAAGTCCAATCATTTGCGGCCGGAATAACGGGATCGCCTGTAACTGGGGAACATCTCTTCATGACTAGTGAATTATACTAATTATTAACCTTAGTCCAATTCAGTAGGTACTCCTGACCGTGGTACTCAGGAGTCCCATCCTAGACATTGTGCAAGACAGGACAAGTGGATTTAACAATCAAGCAAGAAAGAACCACCCACGGTGTCAAGGCAAGTCCAGTTAAGTTATCAAGATAAATCATGTCAGGGTACTTGTCTGGAGTGCGCCACGACGGGCCACTATCATGTCAGGTTGGTCATGTCAGGAGTGCACCACTACGGGTCACTGTCGTGTTATGCTAGTTCTTGTCATATCAAGCCATGTACAATAGTCATCCCAAACATATTAAGTAAAATCCAGGCTTAAGGAAAAATAAAACCAAATCTCCATAATTGGACAGATTGCGCAAGGGTCCCTGGGGTCGGGTTGCGCAGGAGTCAAGTGCGCCAGGAGCCAACTGCGCAGGGGTGAGCTGCGCAGGGTACCAACTGCGCAGGGGTGGATGGCGCAGCAGATGGATTGCGATGGATCAGATTGCGCAGGAATGGATGGCGCAGGGTCATATTGCGCAGGGACGGACTGCGCATGAGCAGACTGCGCAGAGTATGGACTGCGCAATGGTCGAGTGCGCAGGGGTTACTTTGCGCATGGCTGGCTTGCGCATGGCTAGCTTGCGCCAGCGCAATCCAGCGCAGCACAAAGCACTGGCTGAGCCTATGCGCAATCGGCCATGCGCTAAAGAGCACAGGCCGGGGTGCGCAAACGGTCAAGTGCTAAAGAGCACTGGCCGAGAGCCTTCACCAAGGCTGAGACGAACTCCTCAAGAACACCAAAAACTTTAAATCTTCATAACTTGATCAAATCAAAACGAAATTTAGATTTTCAAAGCTCTAACTTGAGTAAAATCGAATTCTCTTCCACATGGAAGCATCAAAACATGAAAAAACCGAAGTTTAATGGATCAAAACCAAGGATTTTCGAAAATGGGTAAAACCTAGATCCAGAAAAATGAAAGCTCCAAATCACAAAATGTCAAGTTCTAAAGTTGTTCACCATGGCCTAATCTAGTTAATGGACAAATAAAAAGTGGTGCTTATTTGATGGCAAGGTGCACTTGCCTATGGTGATGGTGTTGTGTGGAGGAAGGAAGAAGAAGAAGAAATAAATGAAAATAATGAGGAGAGAGAAAAGTTAGGTGGGATTTAATAAAGAGGGTGGTTGTGGTGGAATGAGGGTTAAACATAGGCTAAGGTGTTCTACCCATAAGGAACCAAACCAAACCAACCCAAACCAATTAAAACCGAGCCAAGTCAAAACCCAAAATACGAGAAACCAAATCCACAAGTCGAGAAAATAAAATACGTGCCAAAATCAAATTACAAGTACAAATACGAAATACAGGAAATACGGAAAATGAGGGTGACACTTATCCAGTCCAGCACATTGCCTGGCCCGAACCTAGTGTTAAGCCCAAACCATCCATTCCATATACTTGGCCTATGGACTTTACAAGCCCAAGGCCTCTTAAACCAATTATTAATGAGCCTATTAGCATTTTAATAATAATACTAATGTAACTCAACCAATTAGCTAATCCATCCCTCAAATACTGTTCCCCACCCCTAACTACTTTTCTAAAAGGAGTATTCACTCTGAGTAAATTGAAGAGGAAGAGGAAGAGGGAGAAGGGAACTCACAGAGGTTTCACTCCGTCCGACAAGGCGGTGCTCGGCGAGGGAGGAGGAGCGGAAGGCGCGGGAGCTCGGCGTTCGGTGGAGACCGAGACGGCACGACGGATCTGCCGACACGGACGGAGATGGGTTCCAGCGCGTGCCCGTTCCGACCAAAAGGTCGCGGTCGCGGAGATGGCACGCCGACGAGGTTGCTGTCCGCGGCAGATAGTTCGGAGCCGACGGTTCCCAGGGCTCACCAAGGTTTCGGCAAGGGCGGCGGAGGGCGAGAGGCTTCGGAGAGAGGCGTCGGCTCAGGCGGCCGGTCGATCTGGCCATCGGCGGAGGTGTGGGGATCCGACCTCAAGCGGACGTGGTCAGATCCGCTGTGGGAAGCGGAGCTCGACGTGCACGGGGTCGCAGCACTGGCG
Source organism: Iris pallida (assembly GCA_029216955.1). Lineage (NCBI taxonomy): Eukaryota > Viridiplantae > Streptophyta > Magnoliopsida > Asparagales > Iridaceae > Iris > Iris pallida. The sequence goes on from JANAVB010014600.1 coordinate 1,298,490, forward strand.
ACCGGGCAGGGCACGATCTACTGCGGTGGGGATGCCGTTGATGGCAGAGGAAGGAGGCTTGTGGAAAACACACGGCGGTGCTCGAAATCCGGAACGGCCTGGCCAACGCTTGGGAGACGGTCGGCTGGCCGGAGGATCTCAGCACGCGGGTCGACGGATGCTGGAGAACGTGGCCAGGCGGCGCAGAAAAGGTCGACGCGGCTTAGACGCGGAGATGCACGTTGCCGGGGAGCGGTCGGTCTTGGTGAAGTCCGCCGTGTGGTCTGGTAAGTTGGCGGACGCTGGTGATGAATGTGATATTGGCACAGCGATGGGTCCACGGATCGTCGAGGCCTGGCGGGCGACGAAAACGTCGGCCGGCCGAGCGGACGCGGCCACGGCCTGAGTGTGGTTAAATGTATTGGACACGGCAATGGTGGTGATGGACACGGACACTACGGCACTTATTTTTATATTTGGCTGTGATGCTGATGGTGTTGGATTTTCTGTGGAGTGTGGGGGCTAGGCCGTCGACGGATGGCCTGGATGGGTGTCGGTCTGCCGTGGTGATCGGCGGTGAAATAGTGGCACGGGCGGCTGGCAATGGTGATGTCGGTAGTGGGCTAGGGTGGTTAGGATGGGTGTCGGGATTGCATAGGAGATGGCGGCTGTGTTGGTGTGATTTTAAGTTTTGGGGATATATGTATATTAAATACTAAATATAAAATATATATACATATACAAATATTGTATATATACATATATCTCATTCCATAAAGTATATTACTGTATATATATATATACATATACATACTGTATATACATATATAACAGTATATAATATATATATACAATATATATAATATATATATATAATATATAATATATATATATATATATATATATATATATAAAATATAATATAATATATATTAATGTATATATATACATTATGTACATATTATGTTATATAAATAATATTAT
>JANAVB010014600.1:1301365-1488853 GCA_029216955.1 Iris pallida
GTCATATTGGACTTGATTTATGGCTCTGGATCCTGTAATCTGGACTTCGGTTCAATTTTGAATATGTGGACAAAATAGTAAATAATTAATTAATTATTTTTCAGAAACTGTTGCTTGCTGTTTTTGAATTTTTTCTATATTTAATTGCTGTAAAAATCTGTAAAAATTGTATTTAAATACTATGTTAATATAGACAATTATTATAATTTTTCCAGCATTTAATAAGCGCTTTTGTATTTTATAAAAGAAAAATAGAACTTATTTTCAATATTTATGTTTGCTGATTTGTAATAATTATTTATGAGTGTTTATAAATTCTAGAAAAATTAGTATAAATTTCTATAATTAACAGATCATTTTGGCAGTTTATTTTATGTAAAATTAAGTTTTTTGTCTATCTCAAAAATTATTGGAACACAATGTACAGTTTGATTTATTTATTGAATAATTACGACTTGTAATTTTTGTGTTGTTTTGAGTTATAGTCGTATTGGACCTCACCCCGCACTAGTGTAATGACCATAGAAAGTTAGTTGGAGTATTGTGTCACCTCACATTGGTCTTCTATGCTAAAGTCACCATTTGGCTAGGTGTCCAGTCAGAAGTCGTGTTGCACCACTAGTGTTTTAGTGTTTAACTTAGTGTAAAACTAAGTTTATGTATTTATTTCTACAGTGACGAGTTACCAGCAGCTATAGCATTTTTTCGCTGCTTTGCTTTGCTAAAGGTAAGTACTTCTACAAACTTTACATACTGTTACATCAATGAACTCGAATCCAACCATGTTAAATGCTGATCCTTGGGTAGCAAGTTAATCTTCACATGTTGTACTTTCAGTCACTACCATGCTTAGAACAGTCTTTATATATCTCTCAAAGATTAGAATCTGGGTTATAGGGAAACTGTTGTATGTACGTGATCATGTCCCCTTCTCCGTTACGTACGTACCGAGCAGGTTACATTTTATGTATACCTTGTCATAGGCCACCTCTGTATTTGTACGTATGTACATGTATCGCTTTTTTACTTGTACGAAGTACATTTTATATACTTGTGCCACATACATTTTACACCTATTGACGATCACGTACCTGCTACAGTTTTAAACATTACATATACATCTGTCTATATGACATATGTGTCTTCACCCATGATAGACTATGAATGCCATATTTCCAGTTTATTCCTCTTATGTTCATTACATGTTTCGTATATTAGTTTGCTAGAAACAGTACTTGCTCCCGTCCTGACAGGATAACGTTTGTAGGTATTCTTACTGGGAGGATTGCTCTGTGACTCATATTATAGAGTTTACTGTCGAGGCCAGGCTTTGTCTTACGAGGATGTACCTGCTGGAAAACTCGTCTAGTTTGTGTATTTGCTCGAATATTTAGTGTAATCAGTATTATACTACGTATTTTGTAACTGGACCTGTATCCAATTTTATATTTCGGACTTGTACTTGGACTTACTATTATATGAGATGACTTTGTATTGGAGCATTCATGACTCTTCTTACTTATAGAATTTTAGCATATTTTGTCTTATCTTTATCTCTAGACACTTACTGCGCTTTATCCAAGAGTAGGCTGGACATGACTCGCCCGGCCCAACAATTTGGGTAGCGGTCGTGACACCTCCCATGGTACTGCTGGCTGGTGCCCTCTCTATGGTACTGCTGGCTGGTTGCCCTCTCCAGTAGCTCCCTCTGCAGCAGCGCTCTCTTCCGCCGCCTCGTCCTCTGGATCATCCGTCATATGACGTCGTGAACTCTCAGGGTACAGTGGCACCCGATAATCGCTGGGATACCTGTATCAATGGAGGCATACCAGGATCTCCTCCAAGACTCAGTGAATCTACCGACGAGTTAAAATATCGTGCATCCACTCCCGCTCATGGCGGCCACAAATAGCTCTCTGGTTCTTGGATATACTGTCGGCCCGTAATTGCCTGGAATTGAAATTTGCATATTAAATTTGTGATCATATGACTCTCATTTTGGATTAGTGGTAAATGTGTACCGCTTCAGATATGCCATCAGCAAAAGCTCGCAAACTAGCTTTATCTACGACTTTAGGCTTGAACCGTGGCTCCTCAAATTTGTACGCTCTGTTAGTTATACGGGCGCTCTCCACCATTGTCTACAAGCTAAGTCGCCTTCATCTGCATTTCGTAAAAACAATCATAAGACAAATACATTTGTGTACCCTATGCGTCCAATTGTAACTACCAAGTTAGAACTTACATTCATCATTGTGCCTTATCCGGGAAGATTTGCCACACTATAATCCTGGAATCGCCTACCATGAAGCTCTAGCATATCAAATTTGTTTATTGCATTGGCTATATCATAACCCATGCAGGAGGGTCAGCCGGGATTATCTGCCGATAACCAACTTGTCGGAGAACACGGTCTGCTGGATGATACAGGTGTAACGATCGTATATAAAAAGATTTGTGTAGGCTTAGATCGTACGCTGTCCTTTTTTTATTTCTGGAGCATTTTTTTCATCCGAGTAGGGTATCCACATACCCTATTGGATGACAATTATTCACGATAAATTTGTATAAATTTATTAACTGGATTGACAATTGTAGTGTAAGGAACTTTACTAAATTCATTAGTTACATCATTCCACTGCAACGTATCAAATTCTGCCCGGTACAGTGAAATATCTCTGTGTAAATTATGATGCGGGTCCACTTGTAAAAGCCCTATTTTTTTTAATTATTTTTATTATTTTATTAGACTTAAAAAATGAATTTATACAATTTATGGTTTTATTTATTTTTGATGACCCGGTTTGTCCAATTCAGTCCGAACTGGACCCGAACCAAATTTTAGCCCATGTAAACAGGTAGTGTGACCAAATGTGGCCATGTAGACATATTTTATGTACTTAGAAATATCTCCTAAATTATTTTAGAATTTTATGTACAATATCTAATTATTTAAATATTTGTACAATTATTGGTATTTTATTTTTAAATAATATTTTACAAAATAGTACATTTTGTGGACCCGGAAAAGGGGCGGTATAAGTGCACCCATTGGACAATCTTATTAATTTATTATATTGAAGTTATTTTAGAGATTTAATAAATATGATTATTCTATAGAGATATTATTATTATTTTTAGGATTTATTAAGGATTGAATTTATATGTACATGTAGATGTGTTTAAATATATATTTAATATTTGTTTAGATAATATTTAAATATTTTTGGATTTAAGTAGATTTTTTGGATATATACACATATATGTAGAGATATGTATAAGTGTTAAATAGATTAGATAAGCTTAGAATATATATATATATATATATAATATATATATATATATATATATAATATATATATATTCTAGAATATATATATATATATAATATATATCTATATATATATAGATATAATATATATATATATATATATATATTATATATATATATATATATATATATATTCTAAAAAAAAAAAATATATATATATATATATATATATATATATATATATATATATATATATAGTGGGTGGTCGGCCCCACCCGACCACTTACAATTAAATAGCAACACAACAGAGTTGCTTATGTGCGCCCAATGAAGGGCCGACCCCCTTACAAAAAAAAAAAAAAAAAAAAACTAAGTAGCAGCACCTTAACCTTTTATAAGGGCCGACCCCTCCCTCACATATATATAATATATATATATATATATATATATATGAGGAAGGATAGCATCCCCGCACTTTTTGCATCCCCAAGCATCCCCCTACTCACACCGTTGGATGTGCTTTAAGTCATCTAATCTTAACCATTGATTTACCAATGGTTAAGATTAGATGACTTAAAGCACATCCAACGTTGCTAACATGGGATGCAAAATGAGGGGATGCGGATCCCTCCTCTATATATATATATTATATAAGTTTTGGAAAAATCCTAAAATTTTCTTCCACCTCCTTCCTCTCCTCTTCCTCCTCCCCCTCCGCGGCGAAGCTCGGGCGCACCATGGCGAAGCCGTGCTCGCGAAGAAGACAAAGGAACCATCGACAACAACAACAGATTCCCACTTTAAGGTATCCCACTTTTCCGATCAATTTCTCTGCCAATTCTACTCCGATTTTCGATCCGTAAATTCGTGTAGAAAGCCCACATGACCCTCTTCGAGATCCCCCAGGTGGATTTCGATATGGCCATCCAACTTGCTCAAAAAATCGAGACGAAGTTGGAGAAAAATCACTTTTCTGAATATTAAAACTGTTTTGAAACACCAACTTGTCGGCCACTTTTCTCGCTGTCCATTAAACTTTCATAAAAACTAATTGAAGGCAGTGAATAAAAACATAACCGAGATTGTAACGCACCTTTTGGATTCACTTTTCATCTAGTATGTAGAAAGTTACACGTTGTTAAAGTTTCACAAAAATTTATAAATTCTGTTTTCGACAATTAGAAAAATACTCCGATACGGCGTCCGTCCCGACAAACCGGGCGACGTGGTCGCGCACTATACGCATCAAAGGCGCGTATGGATGTTGTCAATGTGTGGAAACTGACGGAACCCGATTTCGTTGCATGTGCACGACGAAATCAGTGCGTATCCGTCGAGATACCCCGTATCGACCCTTTACAAATTAAGTCACAACTTTGTGCACACTCATCATATCGCGATGAAACTTGCACCATTGGACTCGAAATATTTTTCTGGTCCTGTGAGCCAAGTTTGGTCCGATTCTGAGACCTTTGATCGGGACGCTATTTTTGGCGGGCCCACAATCCCACTCAACGGACGATTTTGTGCACAGTCCACCGGAATCCAAAATTGGACATACCGTTGGGTTCGTCTCATCAAAACAAATTCGTAGACATGTAGTTTGACAACTTTAGAGACCGTAGGTTCTGGCGCGCATTTCGGTGCAAAGCGGATCCAACGGCGGACATCGTTTTAAACCGAAATTATGATTTTGCCCATGTTCCAGAATTTAACTTTTGGACAGGTGTTTCCTAGGCATATCTTTTATTTCAAACTCGTTCGTGATGTTTGTTGCAGCATCCGGAGTCATCTGCGGGATTTGACTTTTCTTGCTTCGTTTATTTGTCTGCTCGAGCTACTGGATTATTTTATTCTCTTTTGCACATAAACCTCAGGCAAGATACCTTGCCATCTTTACTGCTTACATTTAGTTATATTTTATTTTATTTATTGTATCTATATTCCTTGTTTATTATTTTCTTTTTTGCTTGTGGACCTAGAGTTAAGAGACTTCCGTCAATAGGATGCATGTCATTGACTTTGTCACGATTGTATCACGAGTTGTGTGTGAGTTGTGAGTTTCATGTAGTGGTCACTTGCGTGTTGGCTGATCACCCGTACGCATGCGTAGGAATAACTATCAATAGATGCATGTTAGAAGACTTGACAGTTATCTATTATAAATCCGTGTTGTGGAAACGACACGTGTTGGTGTGTCGTGGTTACGATGCTTGTATAGTATCATTGGGGGGAGGGGACAGCTACTAGCGTAGGGGCTACATTTACTTTTTACACATTATGGGTGATAGTGACTCGGATGAGCACTACGTGCTGCCCGGCCGATAGCGTCTCGGATGAGCGCTACTTGACAGCCACTCTTTATTACTTGCTTGCGTGAATCCGTTACAGCCCCTGCATAGAACGTTGTCCTCAAAGTGCATATCACATAGATGGTTAGGAACCCTGTTGTGTCGTAGTTTATAGTATTTTTACTTATGCAGTTATAATGGCATGTTCTTCCTGTATCTTGTTACGTCCCTCTGAGGACCTGGTTATCTCTCCAGGTGTGTGTGCTTCTGTGATATTGCAGGTGTTCTAGCCAAGGCCGTGATCTTCTCCATTCCTTCGAAGATGGACGCTCTTGGTTCGTCTTGATACTTTCATGGATCATTTTCTTGTGTACTTTATCTCCTTTTGATAGTTGGTAGTGGACTTTTTCTCCGCCCAACGATTGTATACATGACAAATTCAAAGTTGCTTTTATATCATTTATTTATTTAGTGGATGAGATTTAGTTATTATGGTTCTACTGCATTTTACAGCTTATGTATACATACAAGGTTTCCATATATTGGAGTGTACTTTGTATGTATACAGCTGGCATGTCGATGTACCTAGTCCTACGTATTTTGGGACTGGGGCGTTACACCACTACATTTGTGGCCCATCGCGTAGCAAGCGAAAAAGTTTCAACATCACTTGGAATGCTGGTTACAGGTCGACCAATAAAAAAATACTCGTAGCACCATGCCTACGACAGAAATGGTTCGATATTCAAGAAAATATTTATAATTGAAATCAATTTAGATATTGATTTGCCATTACCTGAACCAGAATCATGCACCCACACAAATTTTTTGAACCATTCGATCTAGCAAATTCCGTCAAGCTGACATATAGATATGCTAATGTAGCAGCTCCCTATGCATGATGAACAGGTACTTTAAGATTATATAAGAAAGGTAATAGTCGTACGTTTATTCTATTTTCCTGTTCGTCGAAAAATAACATTGTCCAACACAAACAGAGCAAATATGCTCTAGTACAGCAAAGTATCTGCAAATTTTGAAACTAACATATTTAAATTAATTCGCTATTAAAATTAATAAATATTAGCCAAAATTAGCAAATAAATACGTACCCTGTAATCATCGACCGCGACTGGACCGTCGATAGTCTCATCTAAATCCATAAAGTTACCCCGAAGCCAAGTTATCGTGACAAAACTCTTTCCTCCTAGGTCCGAAAGGGGTATAATGCCTAGATATCTCATGATTATTTGTCACGCCCCAGAACCAGAATACTGGAGAGCGGGAGAATGACTCAGCCAGCTACATATTACGGGTAGATGAATACCGTATAATACGATCAATGCTGTCTAAAAGATGAGGGGGTGCATACTACATGAAAGTCCCACTATGGTCACTTCACATCTATTGTCTCAATCATTCAAATAAGAAACAGTAAATAGAGAACATGTGAGATAAAGCAGTAAGACGTCCCAAATGCTCTGTCAAAATGTTCTTGATATCTGGCTTTACAAAACATAGCCAGATGATGTAGCAAAGTATACACAATTGTTTATCAGCTGCAGCCTGACTTAGTTACAATTATGTAAAAGTAAGTACAAGACGATCCGACTAACATGTCGGTGCCAAACGGTAAAGTATAAAGTAAGTAACAAAACGAGTGGGGAAGTAAGGAACCCACTCGAGTCCTCCTGCGATCATTCTTTTAGTATTGACTATCTTGGAGGTAGAAGTAAGCTGAGTCCTCGGGGACCGGCTCTAAATCTGGCCATGCAAAACCAGAGAGGTTAGACCTCTAATAGCAAGTACCGCAAGGAAGCACGATATGAGGAATAAAACCAGTAATAAGAAATATGATAAATAGATCTCTGCATGCTACTGGGATTCACATAACATCACGACACTTCGAACCAACCTTCCAACCAAACAAGGACAGAAGTTGATCCATCATGTCCTGATACTCTGATCATCTCAGGAGTCAACAGAGTAGATACAATACACAAACAAGTCAACTTAAACGGCCATGCAACTACTACGGCTTGCTACTGTGAGTTCCAAGTTACCCTGGAAATATGCAATAAGGATTCCTCAGTTCTTACTATGAGTAAGCAAGGCTAGTTTATCCAGTTAATCAATTGCGCCAATCATAAATTAGACGAGTCCCAGCGGGACGCCCGTCATCAATATACAATATAAAATAAATAAAATAAGCAGATACTGCTCCCCTGCCCGTGTGGCAGATTTGCAGTATCTGTGGGAACCAGTCGGCCTGTCGGGCACTTAATAGTCCCAAAGAGGGCTGCCATGTAAGAACTCGAAAATCTATTCTCTCCATGCAATCATTATTTTATTTAACTTAGTAGCCTCTATGTTAAGTGAAATCCCATGCCGTGGATCATGGTTATTCAGAATGAGTACTTTTGTACGGAGTACGGTACGCACAACTCTACAACGATACCCGTGCGGTTAGGTTGTAGGTCTTATATAGCGTAATGCAACAATCAAAACTAACCACGGAATAATCATGCCTTGACCATAAAGTACACATGCTGCTTTTGTAGAAAAATAAATTGTAGCTCGCACGTGCCTGTATGCCAATATTTGGGATCAGCCAGTCGATTGCAATAGTTCATAGTTCATATGAACGTGTCTCATCCATTCAATTCAATAAGACGACTAGCCAGTCTCTTAGTTCCAACTAGGAACGTATGATCAATCATTAGTCAATATAACAATCATTATCAGTTGTGACAAGGCATGAAGTCAGCTAGTATTTAGTATGGTCGAGCCTATAACTCTCAGGGTTTAGTTTCAGTCATACTGGGTATCCATAAACCAAATCAGGACATATGGCACATGATCTATGCCATGACTAGTCTACGCCCAAGCTTTACGCTAAGGCCACCGGTTCACGCTAAAACTTTACGCTCAGGCAAAACACGCGCGTAAAACAAATATGCGTAAAGAGAACGTGGCGCGTAAAAACTCGCCTGCGTAAAAAGATTTGGGCGTAAAACTTGTCTTACACCAAGCCAGAATAGTACGCGTAAAAATAGAGTTATGCGTAAAAAGTAACGTTACGCGTGAAACAGGGTACGCGCAAAAGTCAAGTTTACGCATGAATCTTGTGTGCGTAAAAGTAATGTTACGCGTAAAGCAACACTGCGTAAAGGAAATTATGCCAAGCCAAGGGGTACGCGTAAAACAGGGCTATGCGTAAAGAACAGGGTCACGCGTAAAACATTGTACGCATAAAAAGAATAATATTATGCGAGAGCTAATACGCGTAAAGAGTTAGGTTTACGCGCGGATGAGTATGCGTATAAGTAATACGCCAAGCCAAGTCGACTTGCGTAAAACAGATTCACGCTGACACGAGTGATCGTGGGCGTAAAGCTTTGGTACTATGCGGACACGTAAAAACGTGAGCGTAAGGGGCTGATACTACGCGAGCACGTATAACGTAAGCGTAAAACTCCTCCCGATCTCCAAATTCCATGGAACCTTCATTTCCAAGCAGACAATGGAACTTCCATGGGTCAGAATGGCGTATAACACCACCTCAACAATCTGTAATGAACAAAACTTGGAAATAAGGAGGTTTAATGGATCAAAACCCATGAAACCCGAAAAATAGTAATCTCTAGATCAACTAAAATGAGACTTCAAAATGCAAAATGCCAAGTTCTAAGCTATCTTAGGATCATGAGAGGAAGATAAATGAACCATAAAAATGGGTTCTCATGTGGAAGCAAGATGTACTTGCCTATGGATTTGGTAGGTGGAGAAAGTTATGAGGAAGAAGAAGAGTAAATGAGAAGAAAAAGTAATGAAGAGAGAGAAAGGGACTTGGGGTTTAAATGAGGGTGTTGGGTTCGGTTCATGATGAACCATCAGAAATTCGAAAAAATAAAATAACCCAAAGCAAAGCTAAAGCAGAGTATAAAAGCAGAAAATAAAATACAAAAAATTAATTAGCATAAAATTAAAAGAATTTAAATACAGAACAATACATGATAAATATTAAATAAATACATTCAAGCAGTAAACGTATTAAAATACGTATTCTGGGAACGAAAAGTGACATAATTTCAGACAGATTTAAATATGTATCAAAATATATAGGTTCACTTGTAATAGATAATCCTAGAATATTTGCGATATCCCAAAGTGTGATTGCCATTTCACCAACTGGCAACTGAAATGTGTTGCGTTGAGGCCACCAACGCTCAGCGAGGCTAAAAATGAGGTGAACATCGTGAACTAAAATTTAAATTTTATCCAGATATTGAAATCCAAATGAACGCAATAGCTGCTTTTGAGCAGCATTTAACTCCCATTTGTGATACCCTCTCTGAATCCTCCAACTTTCATGCTTTCGTGTTCGAGCCTCGGGAGGATAATCATATAACTACAAGCGAATTATATTTGTTACATTTATGTAAAATAAATAAATAATAACGATAGTTACCATTTTTAAATTTATCTTCCCCTCTAAAACTAACTTAGATATATGAGTTTCTCTTTCCTGTTTGACGACTTCTGTAACCGATCCCCCGAGAATAAATCCGTCATTCGGTTTAGCCATCTGTTAAATTTTTACAAAAATACGATTAGTAATACAAATATTCAAATAAAATCAAAATTTAATTTTGTAAAAAAAATTACTTACAGTAAAAAGAGGAAGAGGAAGATGAAGATGAAAAGCAAGAAGAAGAGGTTCTGCGAAAACTATGTGAAGAAGAAGAAATAAGTAAAGAGCTTATAAAGAAGAGGGAGGGAAGGCTCCAACGCGGGAGGGGAGCCTCCAACGCGGGAGGGGAGCCTCCAACACTGCCCTTCCAATGCAGCTTTTAACTCTCCCAAAGCAGCTTTTCCCCCTTTCAATGGCTGACATCCCCCCTCCCCCCAATGACTTTTCCCCCTTCCAAGGCACCTCCCCACCCTCCCAACCAGCTTTTTCCTCCTCCCAAGACAGCACCCCCTCCAAAGCACCACGTGTCAGCAGCAAACAAACGGCAGCAGCGAAGGCGCCAGCGCTGGCGCGTCCTCCAACGTGCGCCACCAGCGCTGGCGCGTCCCTTTGTCCCCCCTGCTGACCCAACGCACGCCATTAGTATTGTCGCGTCGTTACCCCGAATACAATTTCACCAAACTTCTTACTTTTTTTTATAAATTAGTTAAAAAAAATTTACTTTCGATGAAAATTTCTGTTACATATATTCTTTTAAGACCTTATTTTTTAGATTATTTTTTGAGACATTGCAATACTTCTCCGCGATCCTGTTTTTTCTTGCCACTAGAAATATGTCACCACCTCTAGAATGGAGAGTAGTTTTCACTATGATTGTGGATTGTACTAGTTTCTTGACAAAGTTTCTAACTACCAAATAAATAACAAAATAAATAAATAGTTATAATTATAGATGTCAATCAGGCCAGGTCGACTGAGCCCAGTCAACGGGCCGGCCCACCTTCCTTTTGGGGTAGGATTATATTCTGATTCCACCAACCCGGGTCCTGACTCTCCCGTCCCCCCAACTGGTTCGAGCCGGATTTAACCTCTAAAAGTTGGTCGACTCATCCCGGTCCAGTCACTGGCCCTGTCAACCCGGTCTCTGCCCCCATGCACGAACCCCACCCCCTTGATTATAGGGCTAATTAGCGTTTAGACCCTTAATTTTATACCAGCTTAGAGTTTAAGTCCTCACATGTCGAATTTGAGAGTTAAAACCTTGAAATTTTAAATTTTTTTTGTTTTTATTTCCATTATACCCTACCTAACCAATATATTAAAATTTCATTATCAAACACGAAGGGAGGGTATAATAGGAAAATAATAATAATAATTCAGGATCTAAACTGTCTAATTTGAAATGATATGGCTTAAACTCTAAATTGGTATAAAATTCAGGGTCTAAACACTAATTAGTCCTATAATTATAACCATTCGGGTTGTTTTACCATTTTACCCCTATAGACGTTGGGTCGTTTTACCACAATAACTTTTCTCTTCTAATACTTACAAGCAATCTCGTGTTTTATTCGAATAAGTAACTTTTTTTGAATGTTATAAAAAATAAACAACAATCGTAGCAATCGTAAGATTATCAATCTCAATCTGTTCCGCAATCTCAGGAGGCTACATTGACCTCAACCCGCGTAATCTTAGTGGACTCTAAGCTATGGAGAATGAATGAATCATAATTGAATGAGATCAAAAATTTGATACCACTTTAGTGAAGTTTATAATGAACGTAATACCGAAAGAAGACACTCGCGTCTAACTCTTGTTGAATTCATGTGTTGTGAAAAACGATACAATGTAGACATAATTGTGGCATATAAAACTTGTAGCCATCTAAACAATTGTATATAATATCTTCCATCTTCTTGAAAAAATATTAATTTTAATTTATTTAGCTATTAGTACTAGAAACTTAGGTAGTCACAATTAATGTCATATATCATTTCGAAGAATAAGCTACTATAATTCTCTTGTACTTATAGTTTTATTTATCATCAGACGCAATTATCAATGTATCATTTTTCAATATATAATATTATTATTAGATATGTATTTTATATTCTTTTTTATGTGATATATGTTTTGTAATCGGTTTTTCAACCTTCCTGAAAGGTTCCTTTGTGTACAACAAATAAATAAAAAAAAAACTTGAAGGAAGATTAAAAGCAGAAAAGCAAAACATGAGGCGAAAACACCTACATAACAGCAATAATATATGTTGAAAAAATTTCAATTAAATATATTTTCTGACATTTTTTTTATATAATTAAACTTAAAGCCCATAGCCCTTAAAGCCCAACATATTATTGGAATTGTTTTTCACAACAAGAAATTGGGCCAATCCAGGTGTTGCCTGGAGCCGATTCGGACCTAGCTTGGTTCAGTGCGACCTGTTTCTTTTTTTCGGAATGCGGATCGTGCTGGATTTGGGATTATGGTCTCTGAGTATGGTTCGTCCCGTATAAAATTTTGAGAAATTTTGAGTGGCATTCCACTTTGTTTACCATATTTACAGTGCACCCCACAAGTTTACAACAATATAAGCTATCTTCCACTTTTGACGGTTTTCGTCCCCAACTTACGGTCAACCCCTTTGACCATTTTTTTTGACCAAAATATCCCTGTCTTTCAGTCTGTAAAGTCTTCCCAGCTCTCCACGATGCGCACCAGCTGGTCGACGACCGCCTTGGCCGCGGGGGAGTTGGGCTTGAAGGCCAGGCGGCGGAGCTCGGTCTCCCCTCTCGGCCACGCGCGCGATCTCCATGAGGGCCATCACGGAGTTGTACCGGACCTCGTCCGCCCCCTTCTTCAGGAGGACGGCGAAGCAGAGGAGGGCCTTGGAGTCGGTGATGCTCTTGCACACGCCGGCGTTCCCCTTGGCGAGCTGCCACAGGGCCTTGGCGGCCATGACCTTCATGTTGGCCTTGGTGGCGGGGTCCTCGAACTCCCGCCCCTTGATGCTGGCTCCGGAGAGGTGTTGGGGTGATTGGCGGCGAGCTCCGAGACGGCCCAGGCGGCCATGGCCTGGACCCACATGGGGCCCTCCTTGAGGGCCTTGGCGAAGACGATGCAGACGCCGGAGAGCACCATCTGCTCGACGCTCTCGGGGTCGCGGCCGAGCTCCTCCGCTTCGTCCGCCCTCCGCTTCGTTCGCCGGCGGCCTCGAGTTCTACTGGGGAGGGGGGGCGGCGAGGTCGGGGATGGGGCGCGGCGAGGTCGGGGAGGAGGGGCGGCGAGGTCGGTGAGATCGGGGAGGGGGGGCGGCGAGGTCGGGGAGGGGGGACAGCAAGGTCGGGGAGGTCGGGGACGGAGCGACAGCGGCGAGGGGGAGGGGGGGGGGTGGAGAGACACGGTGAAGAAGACAACAGGTCGGGGGTATTTTTGTCAAAAAATTTGGGTCAACCCAGTTGACCGTCCATATTGGACGAAAAACGTCAAAAGTGGAGGGTATCTTACATTGTTGTAAACTTGTTGGGTGCACTGTAAATATGGTTAACAAAAGTGGGGTGCCACTCAAAATTTCTCTAAAATTTTCCAACCATACTGGTCCGGTTCGGCCCAGCCCGGCCCAACCCAACCCAAATTAATTCGGTCAAAATTGGATCGAACTGACTCGGCCCATTCAACACCCTTTGAGCTATAAGTCTCTATATTTTTCTACTCCATGGTCAACTTTACATTTTGGTAAACGGAACAGACCTTGACTCGGCCCATTCAACTTTACATTCATGCATCTAATGAGAACAGCTTCATGTATGATTCTATGTAAGAAAAAATAAAAAAGAAAAATCTTATAAAGCAACTCATGCGGCCCACGTGTGGGTCCCTGATCATGTGAGTGCCGAAATATTTGAGTGGAATCTCCAACCTCTTGGCCTAAGGTGAGCATTCAAACCGAACCGACTCGGAACAAATCGAATAGAACCGAACCGTATTTAATTTTGGTTCGGTTCAATTATTTCGATTGGACTGAATTTTTTTTTTTGTGTACTTTTGTCAAAACCAACAAAATATATATATATATATATATATATATATATTAAAAATTACTATTTTTGCTTATATATATATATATATATATATATATATATATATATATATATATATATATATATATATATATATATATATATATATATATATATAGTCTAATTTTGATTACAATTTAAGCAAAAAATAGTAATTTTTAATATATATATATATATATATATATATATATATATATATATATATATATATATATATATATATATATATATATATATATATATATATATATATATATATTAAAAATTACTATTTTTGCTTAAATTGTAATCAAAATTAGACAATATATATATATATATATATATATATATATATATATATATATATATATATATATATAAAATATATATATATATATATATATATATATATATTTTGCTTAAAAATTCAAAAGAAATGATTTTGACTGATTTAGCTAAAATTGAATTAAAATTAGAAGAAATAAAAAAAAACATCTTTGGTGATTTTGAAATAGAGTAATTATTTTCAATTGAAAAACAAGTCGAAGATAAAGTTGGAATGAATGAGAGGACATATCATAAAGTAAAAAAAATAAAAGAGATCATGGAACCAAAAAACTTACAAAATATAACAAATTTTTTTTAATATCTGTAATTTGATTTTCGATTATTTACTAAAATTTAAACATGTAATTCCGACAAGATTATTTTTCAATCTATATAATTGTACTAATGTATAAATACAATAATGTGAGATATGCTTCACAGAAAATTATATACAGAGCATAAAAATTATTGTTTATTGCGTAAAAGGCACATAGTTTTTATGTTTTACGAATTGAAACCCATTACGCCCAAATGTATGACGTATAATGTGTTTAGTTAATTTACGCCTTAAAAATGGCGTATACTTATTATTTTTATTTTTCAAATCTTCTCCCCACGGCTAAGATGTATTTAAATGAGTACCAATCTGAATTAAGATTTTACGTCCTTCATTTAGGCATATTTTGCTGCTTTTTTTTTTTTTTTTTACTCCTTTCATTCGGACGCATTTTGCTTTTCTATATTTAATTTATATTTAATTTTCTGTTAAAACAAACAACGGGGAAAGTGAATCTACGGGCTTCTTTTGGGCGTATTTTTATGTTTTATGTTTCTGGACTGTTCATTCTTCGATCTTGACATATACAGGTAACTGCACCAGTAGTATGCAATATGCAAGGCTAATGATCACCCTTGACATGATATCTACATAAACCCACCCTATTTAACCCAAACAACCACCAAACCCATTAAATTCTAATAACTCACACCCATCCCCATTAGAAACAAAAAATGTCCAACAGTAGGACGTAGTTCCACTTTTCCTAAGCAAAATACGTATAAGTGTAAAAAAGAAGCAAAATACGCACAAATAAATGGCGTAAAACCTTAATTCAGATTGGTATCCATTTAATTACATCTTAGTCTTAGGAAGAAGATTTAAAAATAAAAACAATAAATATACGCCCTTTTGCTAAAACAATAACTTTTGCTAAAAATCGAACCGATCGGAGTTGTATATTTGGGACTCAATTCGTAAAATATGAAAATTATGTGTCTTTTACGCAATAAACAATAACTTGTATGCTCTGTATACAATTTTTTGTATTTTTTTAGATTCGTCATTTAAATTAGTTTATTTGCTAAAATATGAATGTGCAACTCATTGGCTTATGAAATTGAACCGACGGAATACAGAACCGAATTAATTTGGTTCGATTTTATTCGATTTTTATAAATATATGACAGATCACGACCATATTATTAAAAGCTTGTGGTAAGAATGGGTTTCGTTATAGTGCCCGAAAATAATATTCTAAAGCCTTTATATGCTCTTCGTTGCTTGTGTGTATAAGGTCTATATTATAGAGTATATAACTTCGATCATAGGGATCGATTTATGGTCGCGTAGCTTCATAATAATTCTGTAAAGCTTTCGCATAATTTCCTTCGGATTGAGCCGACATCCGTTACGGTCGTTCATTAGTGTTTATATCATTCGTGGTGGCGGCTACCTCCCCATGAGGTAACTGTATGACTTTTCAAGATAAAAGAACACCTGACGGTCATGACCAGTTAGAAACATAAATAAATAGGAACATAATTTCAAGAAAGAGAACCCAAGATTTAAACCGAACCGAACCGTTGCTGACCCCTGCCGTACATGCATCCACCGTTCGCCTTGTCACAGTTTGTGACAGGACAGCCAATCGATTCAGTAAAAAATCTGTGTATAAAGTAATGCGAAACCACACACATAGCACACGGTATCTATACAAACAACGAAACAATCCCAATTAAAAAAATATTAAAAAAAAGAGAGACACGGACACGAACAAACTACGAACCAACGTCTCTTTGTTTGTTTCTTTATATGTCCATTCACCAGTCCTCTCCCAACCTCTACACAATCGCCATGGGCTTAGTATACAACTCCGTCGACCAGGACCTGGTGGTGAGCTTCGGGGAGATGCTGGTGGACTTCGTGCCGACGGTCGCCGGCGTGTCGCTGGCGGAGGCCCCCGAGTTCGTCATGGCCCCCGGCGGGGCCCCGGCCAACGTGGCCATCGCGGTGTCGCGCCTGGGGGGGCGGTCGGCGTTCGTGGGGAAGCTCGGGGACGACGAGTTCGGGCGCATGCTGGCCGGGAGGCTGAGGGAGAACGGGGTGGGGGACGCCGGCGTGGTGTTCGAGCGCGCGGCGCGCACCGCGCTCGCGTTCATCACGCTCAAGGCGGACGGGGACCGGGAGTTCATGTTCTACCGGCACCCCAGCGCGGACATGCTGCTCGCCGAGTCCGAGCTCAATCTCGACCTCTTGAGAAGGGTAAGTACGACCCCCCGGACACGGACACGGACACGGTAAGGACCCGTCGGCACGGACACGTCATTTGGGCCAAACAACAAATTGAACCTCGTTTGTTTTGTTTTGTTTTGGGGTTATTTAGTTGAGAAATGCTATTTGTCCCTAAAAAATATCTCTCCAAAATATTATTATTTATATGACAACTTACGTGTTGTCTGGACACGACAGCTGAGGAGACAATTTTAAAAATTAATATTAAAATTAACGTTAAATTAATATTAAAACTAGTACTAAAATTAATATTTAAATCAAAATTTAAATTACCATTAATATTAAATAATTAGGTAATTAATTTTTTGGGTTATAATTTGTCGTGTCAGCTGACATTTAAGCCTCCATGTAAGGAAAGATGATTTGGCAGGACATTTTGGAGGTATAAATAATATTACTTTATTTAGTTTTACTTATCTCTCTATATTGTCGAGGGGAGGGTTCGGGTGTCGTGTTGACCGTTGAATTGGACCATTTAGATTTGTTTAGATCTCTATATTCGGATATCTATATTGTCGACTAGAGTGTCTGGGGGTCTCGTGGCGACGATTGACTTGGGTTTATGTGAATTTTTTTTCATTTATGTAGTAAGTTTTTGGCCAAAACAACAAATTGGAACTCCTTTGTTTTTCTGCTTCCTAAATCCTAACCTCCAAGTCAAATAGGGTTCTAGAAACTCTTACCTAGTAAATTGGTGTTTGAAAAACAGCTTTGCTATGCCTACAACCAAATGCTTAGACCATCTCCAATGGTGATTTCTAAAATTGAGTTCTTATCCTACTTGGCATTGTACTTTAAGGAGATTTCTATCCTACTTGGAAGAGTTTCTACATATAAATTTTAGAGATAAAAAAATGCTCTCCAATGATTTTCCATTTCTATCCTATGTGTCACATAGTAAAAGGACCAATTTAATGGTGTGGGGTCCAATAATAATTGTCAAGAGAGAAGAGAATTTCTATGAGAGTTTCTACATGTTGAAATCCTCCTAGAAAGTTTCTATCCTACATCATTGCCACATATGATAGAAATGGTGATAGAAACTAAGGGTCTGTTTGGATAGTTTTTCTGAAATTTTGTTCTGAAAACAATTTTCTGAAAGTAAGTTATAGAGTTGTTTTCTGAGTAGAGGAATTCTGATTTTACGTTTGGTTACTTTCATCTGAAAAATAGATTTCTGAACAAAGAAGTTAAAAATTCTGTTTGGTTACTACATTCGGAAAATAGTTTTTAGAAAGGTAAGTTTAAAGATTCTGTTTGGTAAAATACTTTCAGAAAAAAAAATTTGAGAATTTTTTTTTGTAAAATTTGCTTAAAAAATATTTTATAAGAATTATTTAATATAATGCATATTGAGAGATAATTGTAATAGTTTGCATAATAATAATTTGAATAACAAAAGTTGGAACTCTATACCAATAAGAAGCTTGAAATTTAACATAGATATGTTTAGTACACCACACATACCTTGTTCTTGAATAATACAAACAAAATTTACTCCACAATACTATCCAAATTCTGCATTCCACATGGATTGAGCAATAGCATCTCTCCTTCTAGCCATCCTCGTAAGACTTTGTTGAGACAAGTCCAACACTGGTATATTAGGATCATGTTGTGCGGCAACAAAAGGAGGTACAAAATCTTCATCTTCAAATAATGTAAAAAAACTGTCGTCCGTTGAATGTCTACGAATGAAATTGTGCAGTCCGCAATATGCATTTACCATTAAAACTTGTCTTGTTGGCTTGTAGTTTGTCATGAACTTGAAAATTGGAAATCTTTTCTTGAACACCCCAAATGTCCTTTCAATTACATTTCTAAGCCTGGCGTGCCTCCGATTAAACAACTCTCTTTGATGTATTGGCTCATTACCGACCCCATCAAAATCGTGCAAGTGGTATCCCACACATCATTCTCAGCCGTCACTGTGTTAGTCTCATTGGCCCATCTGAATCCGGATTTATCTTTTAGCTTCTCAAATTCCCGAAACTTAGTCCTTAACCGACTATGTTTGTCTTTAAGTTGTTTGACACTAAAGTTACGGTTTACTTCGGATTTAAGTTGTACGACAAAGTTCTGCCAAATCTTTGAGCTAAAAGTAGAACTCTTTAGATTGTCCTTTGCCACTTCGGCGTCCATCATAGACACAAATGCATTTTCAACGAATGAACTCCATAAACCAATGTCCCCATCCTGGACTGTTTTCTCCCCAATAGACATCTATAAATTACACAAAATAGTTACTGGTATATAAATTGGTTCTGTTTAGAAATTTTATGAAGAATAATGTTTCCAAACTAGAGGGAAAAAAACCTTTGATCGATGATGACAGAAGTTGTCTCCGACTGATTCTCTGAAATGAACTAATTTACGGAGATGATAACGGTATCTGGTTTCACACACCATTCGAGGATAAGTCCCGAGCTCAAACACGTACCAAGTCCTGAAAACAGATTGATACAAACAACCTAAACTAATTAAAAGAATGAAAACAGAGGGCCAGAAAGTAGAATTGAAGGAAGAAAGTAAAAAAACAAAACTTAACTTTATTCATTCGTAACATACATGCCAATATATATAGGGGAACCGACTTGCAATTCCTCCTAACATACATGCCAATAAAAAAAACAGAGAACCAGACTTCATATGGTTAGGCTGCAAAGTACTGGACTTCAACATGATGTTCTGATACACTTTCCTATTTTCCTATTGTTATGGTTAGGCTGCAAAGTACTGGACTTCAACATGATGTTCTGATACACTTTCATTTGCTACTTTTGTTGATGGGCCTCTACGATACTCTCATTAAAGTTCTTAATTTCATCTCTAATTATTTTGAACTTTATATTATAATACTGTATCAGATTTTTTTTTTTTTTTAACTTTAATGTTGTTCGGCTGGGATATGGGATTGCGTGATCCCATTCTTTCTTTAGGAAAAAAAAAATTCAATCCAACAAACGTCAAATTTCTAGGGCATCCCAAAAATTTTAATTAGAGCATCCCAATGAACCCTAATTTCGGAACCTAAAATAGAGAAGTTACAACAAACCCTAATTAGCGTAAGGGAGAAGGAGAGGGAGAAAGAGAATCGTACCTACTGGAGAGGGAGAGAGAAAGAGACCGAAGAGGGAGAGGAGTCTTCCTAGTCTTCCTTGAAGCTCTTCATGAGAGAGAGAGAGAGACCGAAGAGGGAGAGGAGAAATAGGGGGTTGGTCTGTTGATGGGAGAGAGGCTTCGGGAGAGGACTTTGGAAGGAGCGGAAGGAGTAAAGAGAAGTAATGGGAGTTTTTAAAAGTAGGTCTCAGCTACTCCTAAAACATTGAGTGTGGAAAAAAAATTTCGGATGGGATGTTTGGAGTGGTCCCTGTCCAAACAAAATTTGACCCACCACTTCAGTTATAACTCACAAAATGTGAGTTATAAAGGCTAAGCAAACAGGCCCTAACATTGGGAGAACTTTTTTCTAAAATTGATTTCTTCCATAGAAATAGGGAAGATAGAAACCCCATGGTCTTACAACTTCCTTACAACCGCCACATGTCGGACTTCGATTGGAGGAGGGGGGAAGTGGTGGAGTCGGGTGGAGCCCATGTAGCGGAAGGGGGGGGGGGGGGGGGTGAAGGGGAGGGGGGGGTGAAGGGGGGGGGGGGGGGGACCCGATGAGACCCATGTGTAAGGGGTGGAAAATAGAGGTTGTAAAAAAGTTGTAAGCATTTGGTAGTAGACTTAGCATTTTCCTTGAAAAACTTGTAAGTTGTATCCAAAAGAGTGTCAGACACTTTGCTTGTAGTTCCATGACAAAGAAACCTTGTGAATTCTTTGATTCAAAATATCCTTTCAAATACTTGGGCCTCCTTTGGTTTGCGGAAAGGAAAAGAAATCGATTATTTGCTCTTTCCATGGGCATGGGAAATTGTAATTCCCATCGATTTTCCTTTTCAGTGTTTGGAAAGACCATGAATATAGTCAGAATATATCTTCGAGCAGGGATAGTTTAGTCCTAATTTTTTGTAATAAATGCAGGAAATTGTGAAAGAAAATAGTAAACCACTGGGTTGGGTGGGAGGAACCATCATTTCTTGTCTTTGGGAATCATTTTTCTTTCCTACTCCTTTCCTTTGACATCCAAACTGAGAAAATATGTGTTCTTCTTTCCGAAGGTTCTGATTCCGCGAACCAAACCTAAGCTTATTGAATAATAGAATATGCCATTAGCAAGTGTTTAGATCAGTCCAGTCTCATATTCAAGTGCTGTCTTACAATAGGTCCCATTCATTATTATGTATGATATCATAAAGTGTGTCAGTATGCCAATGAACATTCATATGAACCTACTCATTGGACCCCATGTATCATTTTCCTAAGAAAGTTGGGTCTGTGATCTAAGCAATGACATTATTTTGCTACTTTATGTAATAATCTAGACAATCTAACTTTTGCTACAGATCCACTTCTTCTTCCATAACACCAAATTTTTAGTATGGATCATTTGTGTTTATGCAAATATGTTGATTTGGTTTGCTAGACGGGATTTTGCAGGCTGCAATTTTTCACTATGGCTCGATAAGCTTGATCTCGGACCCGTGTCGAACGGCTCATCTAAGAGCCATGGAAGTTGCAAAGGAAGCAGGGGCGCTGCTCTCCTACGACGCGAACCTCCGACTGCCCCTATGGCCGTCGGCAGAGGAGGCTAAGAGTCGGATCATGAGCATTTGGGATCAAGCCGACATCATAAAGATCAGCGGGGACGAGCTAGAGTTTCTGACAGGCAGCGACAAAGTTGAGACTGATGTGGTGATGACGTTGTGGCATCCGCAGCTGAAACTCTTGTTGGTGACTCTTGGGAGCAAGGGTTGCAAGTACTATACCAAGGTAAAATTGCCGACTCCTCCCCCACCCCCCCCCCAAAATAACCATTAAAGTTTAAGAGCACTACTAGTCATTGTCATTTACAATACTTTACCCTTTTTTGTTTAAACATTTCAAAAATATGTCCATCAAAATCCTAGCATCCACATCACTAATTAGTAGTTGTTAAGCGCCTCAAGATCAATAAAAAGATTGTGAATGATCTTTCGATTGCCTTTTAAAGCTTCTTTTCTTTTCTTTCTTTTTAAATTTTTAAATGCAAAATTTAGGGTGGACGATACACTAATTGTATCGTACGATACATGTCAAATTTGATATGGTTGTCTCTGATATGTATCGAAAACCCTGTAATATGATACATATCGTACGATAATGACAACCTTGGCTAAAACCCATCAAATGCAATGCATGATAATCCTGAATATTGTGCGTACGCAAAGTTTTTGTTACGAACTACCCATTCGTTTCGTAAAGATACGAACATCGCAGCTACTAATCATGCCTTTCTTTTCGTCTGTAAATTTTAGGATTTCCATGGGACCGTCGAAGCAATAAAGGTCCATCCAGTCGACACGACAGGGGCAGGAGACGCGTTCGTTGGCGGCATGCTCCATAGACTTGCCAGAGATCAGTCGGCCTTGCAAGTGAGTGCAAACTTCCAAGTCTAGCTGCTTAAAATTCCAGGACACAGGACACTTGAAACGCAACAAGTCTTCTTCTTCTGTGTCTAACTAGCTTGTGTGTTGAATTTTGCAGGATGAGAGGAGATTGAGGGAAGTAGTGAGATTTGCAAATGTATGTGGCGCCATAACCACAACCAAGAAAGGAGCAATCCCTGCTATGCCAAACGAAGCAGAAGCTCTCGAGTTCTTAGAAAATGCTGAAAGACACTAAAATCGTTGTGTAATTTCAATATACAGTGTTCTTAGCAGGTGTAGGAATTATCGCAAAATAATTATGAGACGTTCGTGATTATGGTTTCTTATTTCCCAAATGTTTTTGGAGGTCGATTGTGAGTTATAGTACTAATACTAGCCTTTTTGCAGGCAAAGAAATGAACCTCCTTGCTGTTGATTAAATACACATACATCTCTATGGAAGGGAAATGGAATCAATTTCTTGGTAGTTCATTTCCTTTGGGAAATTAGAATTACCATTGATTTTTTTTCCGATGTTTGGAAATGCGAAGGAATTTAGAAAGGAAAGTGAATACTTCAATGTGGAAAAGTGATTTCTTGCTTAAATGGATGGAATCACTTTTTTTTTTTTTTTCCTAATTTCTTTCTTTCCTTCCTAATTTCTTTCTTTTACTAATTTAGATGGATGGAATCAATATGGAAAAGTGATTTCAATGTGGAAAGTGAATACTTCAATGTGGAAAAGTGATTTCTTTCTTTCCTCCTCAATTTCTTTGGAACCCAAACAAAGGAAAGTAATCATTTTCCTTTTCCAACATGATGATTTTGCGAACCAAACGAGGCCTTAGATCTAATCATCTAATATGTACGGTTAAAAAAGATAATCCAATTGATACTATTTCAAAAAAAATTCGAGATACTTATCAAGGAAATTTCAGTCGGTCGATTGTCTCCCGCACACGATTTTTAGTCGGTCGTCATATCATTTCAGACTCTTCGTACGGATCTTGTCCGCACTGGCTTTGTCATCATCGCCCCACACGCACACCCTGCGTACTCCGCGTGCTCCAGAGCTCCACGAGACGGCCATGACGTCTTTCGACGTCCGCAACTCAATGCCTCGCTTCACCCACGAAGTCGAAGGCGCCCCCGACGTCTTCACGACTCCTACGACAGCCAATGCCACCCAGCCACCCGTTCTATGCGCACGACGTCCTTACGACGTCTTCTCGACGTCCTAACGACGCCGCACGACGGACCGCGTGGTCAATTGTCGGTTGTACCATGGTAGAATGGTGCCGGTCCTCGACCGTCCGCACGGCGTCCTAGCAGTTGAGTTTTCATGCACGGACGTCCCATTCTGGCCCACGCCAGCTCAGATCGTGACCATTTTTCGTCAGTCCTCCGACGTTGCCGGTACCACGCACCGCGCAGGCCATATATATATATATATATATATATATATATATATATATATATATATATATATATATATATATATATATATATATATTGAAGCAATGGGTAATTGTGGCGAACTCGCCTCCACTGGGGCTTGAACTCCCGACCACTTGGGCCGCATGCATCTCTCTTAACCACTAGGCTATATATATATATATATATATATATATATATATATATAGGAAAATTCTACAATACATCCACCCTTTTGGGATGTATCGATACATCCAAAATATGGACTGTTGGATGTTCATCCAACGGTCCAGATTAAATTCAGATTAAATAATGCAGGATACATCATTTAATGCTGATTTAGACTTTGACTTGTTGGTAACTTGCTTTAGCAGGTCATTCTTCACTTTAATTTTTTCAATGAACACCCTAAATTAACTCATATTTACTCTCTCAAAAGTCCATCTAATTTAATCTGAACCTTAATTTTTTTTTTTGGTTACAGGCCATGGTAGTGGTGGTGGTGGTGGTGGTAAGAGAAACGGAGATGAAGAAGGAAATAAGAATCGGTTCGGATCGCGTCGAACATCGTCGAGCCCTCCTAGAACAACGAGGAGTACCAGCTGCGCCGAGAAGAATCGGTCCGCTTCGCGTCGGACGTCGTCGAGACCTCCTCGAACAAGGAGAAGTACCAGCGGCGCCGCTATAATTTTACTGCCCATGCCATTGTCAGAAATTTTATTTTTTATTTAACAATTTAATATTTTGTTAATAAAGCTACATGTCATGGTGGTGGTGGTGAACTGAGAAAACCTGCTTGTGAGGTTGGGCGGATTATTTTTTTACTTTTCTAATGATAATATTTTCGAAGAGAATATTTTTTTTGGACGGAGAATGGCCATTCTCTTTGCTTTTAACACGGAGAATGGCCATTCTCTTTGCTTTTAATACGGCGAATGGACGGAGAATGGTACGTACATTTAGGACGGAGAATGATACATTTAGGACGGAGAATGGACGGAGAATACGGCGAATGGCCATTCTCTTTGCTTTTAATACGGCGAATGGACGGTGAATACGACGAATGGATGAAGAATGGCCATTCTCTTTGCTTTTAACACGAAGAATGGCCATTCTCTTTGCTTTTAATACGGCGAATGGATAGAGAATGGTACATTTAGGACGGAGAATGGTACATTTAGGAAGCCGACAAAAGCTCGTTCTCTCAAATCTCTTATTTGTGTAAATTAAATCCAAGGAGGACACAATCCCTAATTTTAGTTATTGTTTAGCAGAGTCTGCTTAGTTGTTGTAAAATTGTGGTGTTGCTTCTGTGACACTTTCATCTTTAATCTCATGTTTTCTATGAATTTGTGTTATGTTTGATTTTGATTTAGTAATCTTTCCGTAAATATTTTTTTTGTTTCATCTAACAATTTAATATTTTTGTTATAAAGCTACAGGCCATGGTGGTGGTGGTGGAAGGAGAAACGGAGATGAAGAAGGAAAGAAGAAGAAGTTCCGGTTCGCGGCGGACTTCGTCGAGTTCTTCAATCACGCGGAATTAAACCTCTTATAGAGTTCCTTAACTGAAGTTGATCATGATAACCTTTTGTATTTTTCAAACGGCTAGTAGAATCTTCCTCGAGCCCTCTTCAATCAAACGGCTAGTAGATTCTTCCTTGAGCCCTCCTCAATCAAACGGCTAATAGATTGTTTGCTAGTCTCGAAATTTATTTGTCTTTCCATCTTTCTCACTTTTAGTACTTCTCTCTTGCTATATATACAATAGTTTTCTTGTTTCATATTACTATTATTCATTCTGAAATACATAGAATAGTTTTCTGAAATACAATAGTTTTCTTGTTCTCAAGATGTCTACTCGTGTGGTGGGAAATGTAGAATATGTAGAAGATTGGTTGCCAGCTCCAAATGAAACCTTCATTCCGCGTATGTTGCGCAAGATTGAAGAACATCTGTCGACGATTTCAGCTGATGTTGTAAAGATCAATTCTAAGCTTTGTTCATTAGAAATTGAACAAATGAATTTATCTCGGCATTTTGAGAAGATTGAAGAATCTTCAGCTTTGAAGAAGGCATCTTCATCTGGAGCATTTAATAATGTGAAGGTGGTTTCCGTTGAATCTTCTTCCGATGAGGAGGACGTGGAGCTACAATCTCGTAGTAAAGCATTGGACCGAATGCTCGCATTGTCCCCTGCAGAAGAAACTGACTTTAGCAGTTCTTCTAAAAGAATGCGTAGAAATTTACATCCGGTCACACCTTCGAAAAGTTTAACAAGGGGTTCAACCTCGAAGCCTAGCAATTGTACTAGTGGTTCTTCGAGTTATTACGACTATATTTTTGCCGATGATAGACCTGACGAGTAAGTAATATGAGTTTTGATTTAATTCCAACAGTTTTTTCTTCTAATTTATTCGTTTCTTTTCTTAGAGAAATAATATCATCTTGCAACAAAAACTATGTGTCTCGGTTTGAGATGAAGACCTTAGCTCCTTTAACGAAAATTAGCAATGGGGTATGTATAGAGAGTATATTTTTTCTTAGATGCCATCTATGTTTACTTCGATTCCATCGCTTATATTTTTAATGATTTATTCAGATTGTAGGCATTGTCTCTGCTCTTCTCACCGCAGAGGAACGGAAAAGAACCTCCAATAAAGCTAATGTATGGTTTTTACCAATAAAGATATCGGTGAGTGAGCATTTTATTCTTCAATGCATATGCATTAACAATTTTTTATTTGTTTGTCCTTCGTAATGTATTAGTTGATGTGTATGTAGAAAGAAACGTTACCTCCATCCGACAAAAAGCTTCATCAAATATGGAAGAAGTACAAATATTTTCAGGATTACATGGGATCTTTAAGCACTTGTAACGAGGTATTAATGTATTTCTGTTTAAATATTAATCCTAATTTTCTGAAAATTTACTAATTTGTTTTACCTAATTAATCCTGATTCAGATATACATACCCATTCATTTGGACGGACACTATACTCTTGCAAGAATTCTGGTTAAAAAAAGGACTGTTGAAATTTGGGACTCACTTGCATCTAAAGATGATCCGATTCAAAACAAAACAGCCATAAAAGAAATAGTAAGCTCATATTCATCAATTTTTATGAATTGGGTACAAGATACGCGGTATACTAATACATATTGTATTCTGGTAATTGTAGCTTTCAAATTTGGATCTCTTTCTCGAAGAAGAGATTTTGAAGTTGAGAGATGCTAGGTTCAGCTTTTCTACTTTTGCAATAAAACGTCCTTCTTATGTTCTCCGCCAAGGCAATTCTGTTGATTGTGGAATTTTTGTAATTGCATTCATGAAAGACCGATGTAGTCTAGACTACCGTTCTCTCGATGTAAGTCTGAAAATATGTCATCAAAAACTTACACTTTTTAGAGCAATATTTTTGATGTTATGTTTGTTATATGCAGTTTGTTGCGAGAATGGAAAGACGCAAAGCTGCTAAATGGATTACAACTTCAGAGCACAATGAAGAGCTAAAGAAGTCCAATCTGAAATGATTGAATATGGAAGACGATGATTTTTTTTCTTCTTCTTTTATATCTAATGTATGGAAACCCCTAATGTATTATGTTCATTTGTTTTATTGAGTTGTAATGACATTTTTGCCAAACGGCTTCGATTCTTTTTGATTAAGCAGAATCATTTTTGCCCTTCAAATTAATATAATTAAGCAGAAATGAGTCTTTTGCCCTTCTATCGAATGACATTTTTGCCCTTCTAATTAATTCAAAACACCCCTGAACCCTTTTACTACAAAAAAAAAGAAAAGAAAACCGTTTCGATTCTTCCTCTTCATCCATACTCCACTCTGTACTCAAACCTAGGTCATTCTCCTCTAAAATCTTCAAACCTTCCTCCCATTCGCAATCTTCACACCATGTCGGCATCAGTGGCAGAATCATCACCGGCAGCATCACCAATTAGAGAAGATGTACCAGTTACAGAAAATCCAAAAACGATAGACGGAGAACAACCGAAACCCTATTCTAAGAAAGTTCAGCAAAAGAAAAAGGAAAAAGTTGCTAAACAAAAAGAAGTGCAAGAAGAAGTGCAAACAGAAGGTATAACTTTAATTTTATGTTCGCAAATTCTGTATATATTACAAGAAAAATGATATTCTCCGTCATAAAACGCATTTGAATGTTAAATTCTATTCGCCGTTTAATTTGGAACGGAGAATGGAATTCTTCGTCTAACTTGAAACGGAGAATAACATTCCCAGTGTTAAAACACATTAGAATGTTCATTCTCCGTTTTATTTTAAACAGAGAATGACACTCTCCGTGTCATTTGAAACGGAGAATGACATTCTCTGTGTTAGTTTACACGGAGAATGCCGTTCCTAGTGTTAAAACCCATAAGAATGGCCATTCTCCGACCTAATTTTTTATTTTTTTTGTTTTGTAGAAAAAAAATCTGTCAGGAATAAGGATTCAAGACTTTTTCGTTCTACCTTCAAGCCAATGCTAAATCTTATGGAGGAGGTCAATCAAGATATTGGCCGTTTACCTGAGTCAGTTATTGGTTCCTTGAAGAATACCGGTTTCTGGAATTTTGTCGAGATTTTCTACCAAAACAGAGTCCACGTCTCCGAAGTGGCCAAGATAACGGAAGGGCTTGAGAATTTAATTGTAAGTTACACAGAAAAAGAAGATGGCGTCGGGTGCTTTGAATTGAGCACCACTGTTAAAATCACGCCAAGCGTCGACGATATGGCAGTCATATTCGGTCTACCGCTGAATGAAGAAAGCGTTGATGATGTTTCTTACAGAAGATTGATAAAGAAAAAACAACAGCAGCCCACACCACCAGCATCATTGAGCCTGTGTAGATATCACTTCACAAGATTGCTGGCTAATACTAAGGGGAAACACTCAGAAGTCACGAATAAGGAAGTGAGAGACAAGTTCTTTGAATTGTTACGACGGCTTCGTGACGGAGATAACGCTGTTAATCCAGATGATTTGGCCAAGCTAATAATCTTCCACTTGTGCCAAACAGTATTCCTCACAATGTCTGGCGGTTCAAATTTGTCGTACAGATTCTTGGCCTTGGTAGACAGTGTGGACGTCATCAACAGAATATGCTAGCCAAGGTTAATCCTGGCATATGTAATGGATAGCATAAAGAGGAGTAGAAGCAAAACTGAACAGGGGGATTACTCAATGGCTTTCCACAAATTGGAAGGTTGCACAATATACTTCCTCTATTGGTTTACAGAACATAGTAAATTTGTGGAAAGGAAGTTCACCCCAATTCCTGATTACCCAAGATTTTTCACATGGAATAGGTACGAAATCTCAAACTTCCTCAAGGCCGAATATCACAACAAAATGAGATCGAAGATGATATTGGAAGATCTGGTTATACCTGTTGGGGAAGAAGAAGGGCACAGAGAAGATGAGCCACCTATAGAAGAAGTTGAAAAAGAGGGAGAGGAAGAACACCAAGAAGCATGTGGGGATAATTTTGATGAACAACGGATACCACAGCATCATGAAATGGGCACTGTGATGGACGACTTAGCAAAGGAATTAGAGGATTTGATAAGACATCATTCTGATATTCTTGTGCAGAATGAAGAACTCAAAGAAAAGTTAAAAGAGATGGAGGCACAAGGAGCGCAGTTACGTGCTGCCAACCTTGAGAATGCCATACTGAAAGAAAAGCTGAAAGAGCTCGAGGCTGAAGAAGCGCAACAACGTGCAGTCAACGTTGTGATGGAGGGCTCTGTGCATGAACTGGAGGATTTGAGAAGACACCATTCTGATATTCTTGCGCAGAATGAAGAACTCAAAGAAAAGTTAAAAGAGATGGAGGCACAAGGAGCGCAGTTACGTGCAGCCAACCTTGAGAATGCCATACTCAAAGAAAAGCTGAAAGAGCTCGAGGCAGAAGAAGCGCAACAACGTGCAGTCAACGTTGTGATGGAGGGCTCTGTGCATGAACTGGAGGATTTGAGAAAGCAGAATTCTGTTCTTATTGCAGAGGTACATGTACAAGGTAAAATCTTTTCTATTTCAAATTTCTTATTTGTAATCTTCCAGGAGAATGGCTATTCTCCATGGATTATAACACGGAGAATGGCATTCTCCGTGTTATTTGAAACGGATAATTGCTATTCTCTATCATTTCGATACTGGGAAGGTTATTCTCCGTGTAATTCCAAACGGAGAAGGCTATTCTCCGTATTATATTACACGGAGAATGTCATTTTCCGTGTTAGATTCACATCATACATTTCATTGTTGTTTGTTTTATTTCAGTGCGAACAATCGAGCAACTCAGAGAAACAAATGAAAGGCTCGTTGAGGAGAAAAGGGAGCTTCAAAATAAAGTTGAATCGTTCAATATTGAAGTCACTGAAAAGGATGGGAAAATCGTTGATCTCGAAGCCATGGTTGTAGCATTGCAGCGTCAGGAGATTGAAGCAGCTGCTGAACCCAAAAGAAGAGGAGGATCGGGGGGAAAGAGGTTAATAAAAAGCAATACAGTTGGAGAGGCTAATAAAAAGCGGAAGATTAATACCGCTTCGAAATCCGAAGGAGACGCCAAAATGGCTGAATTAAAGAAGAACCGTGTCATACTAAGGGAATGCGATGAACTCTTACTTTGAAAATATGCGGATGAAGAGCTGAAGAAGCAATACATCGACATCGTAATTCCCAAAAAGAAGTGTCCAAAGTATGTATTCTGAACCCTTTTTTCTTTTATTTTTTCTAGACTTTTTTTACAATTATGTAATGAGAATCTATCTTTATTAATTTAATCTAAACTAAATTTATGTGCAGTGATATTGTATACACAATACCAAAATACAATAAATTAGCGATCGAATATTAGCGACGGAAATTTTCTGTCGACTTTCGCGACGGCTTTGTGGCAGCTAGCCGACGGATTACCGACGACAAGCCGTTACATTTTTTATTTTATTTTTAGGAGGAGGAAAGGTCGCACATCCGTCGCTAGGGCGTCGGAGATATAGCGACGGATAATCAGCCGTCGCTATTCAGTCGATTATTTGGCGGAAATTGTGTTGAAAATTGGTGGGACAATTCTTCGACTACGTAGCGACGGATATTCGGTCGGCAAGTATCAAATATAGCGACTAACGGGCGACGGATGTAGTCCGTCGCTAAGTATACATTCCAGACTTAAATTGAAATGGCAGGGGAAACTTTTCGCATTCCCCCCAAATTCACTCTCTCTCCTCTCTCTCTCTCTCTCTCCCGCGGCTTCGGTGATCGACGTCGGCGTCCTCTCCTCTATCTCTCCCGAAGGTAATCCCCTCTCTCTCTCTCTCTCTCTCTCTCGATCTCTCTCTTGCGGTGTCGTAGGGGCAGCGGGGACGGGGGCGTCGGGGGCTGGGCGGGGGGCTTGGGGCAGGGGCATCGGGGGCTGGGCGGGGGGCTTGAGGCAGGGGCATCGGGGGCTGGGCGGGGGGCTTGGGGCGGGGGCGTCGGGGGCTGGGCGGCTGGCTTGGGGCGGGGGTGTCGGGAGCTGGGCGGCGGGCATGGGGCGGAGGCGTCGGGGGCTGGGCGGCGGGCTTAGGGCGGCGGGCGTCGGAGGCTGGGTGGTTGGCTTGGGGCAGGGGCGTCGGGGGCTGGGTGGCGGGCTTGGGGCGGGGGCGTCGGGGGCTGGGCGACGGGCTTGGGACGGAGGCGTCGGGGGCTGGGCGACGGGTGTTATCCATATTGGGGCGGCAGGCTTTGGTCGTGGGCGGCGGGGGGTTTTGCTTCTCAAATTCATCTGAGTTTATATATTGGCTAAATAATGTGTTATCCATATTGGGTGTTATCCATTAGTTTGGTGGTATTTGGGTTAGTAAATGTGAATATGGAGTTTGGGTTCATGGTGTAATATAGTTCACTGTGTCAAGGACAGTACGAGTTCTTCATCTGCATAAGTCACTGAATAAGTGAAGATTTTCTGAAAACCGACCCTTAGAGTGTATCAGTTGTGTGCTTCTATATAGATGTATATATCTATACATCTAACTGTGATATACATATATATGTGTATGTGTGCTTTAGAGAGTGAGGAATGAAGGCAGGCCTACCATGCCTATTAGCATGCAGGACGGCATGGGGTGTAATGTGTGAGTGTAGACATGGTAAAAATTATAGGTAATTAATGCTAGTGTAACTAGACTAAGGTAGTGCTTGCTAGATAGTAAGGACACTCTAGTATCCTAACCAAGTTAATTTTAGCATAGATATTTAGGATATAACTCCCATATCCTAGAAGTGGACTCTTGCAATTTAGAAATAGATAGATTGATTCAGTTTGATTAATTAACCTATAATGACTCTAAAACTTGATATGCTGCTGCAAGCATACAACACCACAAAAATATTTACTGACTCGTCAAGTTGAACCGTGTATAACATGCTCGACGCTTAAGAGGAATCATTTCGACTTAGTGGACTATCGAAGAATCGGTATCGGACTATCGGTATCGGTATCTGTATCGAACTATCGGACTATCGGTATCGGTATCGAACTATCGGTATCGCTAGCTGTCACGACTCGCACCCGCTAAAAGGGCACGTGACGCGACAACGTCCAGCCCTCACCGGAAAAACGGCGTGGAACGCTGTGGATTTTCTAGTCTGACAACAGTTTATATATATAACAAAACCTGTCGAGAATATGGTCAACTCCGAACGGAGGACAAGCAATGAATATATATAAGTACTCAATCACAACTCTAAGATGATAAGTAAAGACTGAAAGATAAAGACAAGAAGACGATAAAATATAACCTGTCAAGTCCAGATACAAATAATGTAAAAGTCCAGTCTCTAATACAGTCCAAATATAATACAGTCTCAAAAGTAACTGGAAACTAAGTCCAGTACAAAGACCTACTCTAACTAAACAAGTGGTATAGTCTCGTCAGGCGGAGCTACGCCCTGCGGGACCAAGTCTAGGCCCACTACGTCGTCCGGACCGTAGTAGGTACTGCAATCTCTCTCGTCGACATCTGTAATATTTTATCAACAGTCCAGTCAGGATGGAACGAGTACATATATCTCATAACAAATCTCAAGATAGAATAAAAGCTATAAGACTATAAATAGAGCATATACAATGAATCATGGAGTGTACATGTATGTATCATGGCATGGTAAGCTGTAGAGCTAGAGCTAGAACAAGAAAATAGAACGGAATCATGGCATGTACACAAATCAAGGTAAGCTATATATCCAATGTGTGTGAGTAATAGTTTCAGCTTGTGATCGACTTGGGTACCTGTCAAGAATCGGCCTGACAAGTCATAAGTGCGGTATATGACTCACACTGTTCGGGAATGCGGGATGGATCTGATCACAGGCCTACGCTACTACTCCTCCTACCCCAACTGGTAGAATGGATCCAAACAGGACACGTCACTGCACGGGATTCTAATGAGAAGGTAGCTAGCCTTCTCTAGAATCAGTGACCATATATTGAGCAAGAGCTACAAGGGTGTTTGCACAATACATCCCAACCTAAGAAGGAGAAAACATCTCTCGTCGGGATCCAAGAATACCAATCCGTGAGAACCATGTGTCGGGAATAAGCATATCAACACTAAGTACATGAATCATAACAGTTATCATAAATTGGAAATAAGTATCAGAGAATGTACTCGCCTGTAAGATGATAATATACGTCGACTAGATCAACTGCAGTGTCTCGAGGACCTATAGAGAACAAGACGTATCAATACTAAGTTTAGGAAGTAAAGTTGAATCAAAATAAATCCTATTTAGTCATTCTAGGTCAAGACATGTGTCGGGATCCAAGAATACCAATCCGTGAGAACCATGTGTCGGGAATAAGCATATCAACACTAAGTACATGAATCATAACAGTTATCATAAATTGGGAATAAGTATCAGAGAATGTACTCGCCTGTAAGATGATAATATACGTCGACTGGATCAACTGCAGTGTCTCGAGGACCTATAGAGAACAAGACGTATCAATACTAAGTTTAGGAAGTAAAGTTGAATCAAAATAAATCCTATTTAGTCATTCTAGGTCAAGACATGTCTAGTCGGGTCAATCTTGGTCATGTAAGAACATTAGAAGTCAATCCGAATCAAACTAGGTCGAAAACTGGCTTACCGTTGACTTTTGGTCAACGGGTCAACTCTGGTCAACTCTAGGTCAACCCTAGGTCACTGGTGACTAATAATTGACTTTTAGTCAACTGTCCAAGTTAAATGGAATTTGGAACTAAATTGGGTAAAGTGTTGACCCATAGTTGACTTTTAGTCCAAAAAGTCAACCGTGGTCAACCGGATCCAAGACTAGGTTTAGACAGCTAATTCTACTCATTACCAACCTATACAACCCATATCCAAGTCCATCTTGGACTTGGAAACTCAAATCTTGGCCATGGGCCAATTCCCTATTTTACCCTTTTTGAGGGTAAAATTCTACCTTCGGCGATTATCTAGATAGCCTACCTACGCTTGATATTTTGATCCGTGCTCCTAGGGTAGTAGGGTACTATCCTATAGGTTCGTTATCTACCAAAATACCTAGATAAAGTGGACGTCTAGTCCACCTTACGGCCCGTTGCAGAAATCTTAAATATTTCAAGATATGCGCTGATACGGCGCGATACCGGCGGCCTACGACCCCGATTTCCACTCGGGAGCTTACCCGCAAAATCTAATTCACATAACCTAGGCCTATGTCAAGTTTCGTCGCAATCCGATGCTCTGAGCTCAATTTCCCCTTCTAACTCGATTTCTACCAAAAATCCCCTCTTTGCTCTTATTCTAAATCTCCTCTTTAGATCTAAATTCTAATTCTTCTTCTTCTTAACTTCTTCTCCTAATTCTTCTAACTCAAATCCTTCTTCTTGGCCTCTTCCTCACTCTCTCCTTCTAATTCCTATCTTCTCCTAATTCTTCTCATTTCCTTCCTATTCTCTCTTCTATCTTTCTTTCAATTTCCTTCTCTTCTTCTTTCTAAATCCTAAACTTCTTTCATCTAACTTCCTATCTATCTATCTATATATATACATATATATATATATCTATATATATATATACCTACATATACACATATATGTAGGCTACTAGGGGAGGTTTAAGGGGTAAATAGGGAGGGTTTAAGGGGTAAATAGGTGGGTGTATGGGGTGTACAGGGGAGGAAAAAGGAGCTGCTAAAGCAGCTCCTGCTGCTGCCTGCTGCTGCTGCAGCTCCTGCAGCTGCTGCTGCTGCTTCCTGCAGCTGCTGCTGCATCTACTGCTACTGCCACTACTACTTCTTCCCTTCTTCTTCTAATTCATCTTCATATTCCCCTCTTCTCTTCTCTCTCTCTCTCTCTCTCTCTCTCTCTCTCTCTCTCTCTCACTCTCTCTCTCTATATATATATATATATATATATATATATATATATATATATATATATATATATATATATATATATATAAACCTATCTATCTATCTATCTATCTATCTATATATATATATATATATATATATATATATATATATATATATATATATATATATATATTCACACTACATCTCTACTTATATATAAATACATACACCTATATCCATATATATAAATACCCACACACATATAGATACATATATATACACAACCATATATCTATATATATATATATATATATATATATATTTTTTTTTTTTATATATATGTATCTATATATATGTATCTCTACTTATATATAAATACATACACCTATATCCATATATATAAATACCCACACACATATAGATACATATATATACACAACCATATATCTATATATAAATACCCACACACATATAGATACATATATATACACAACCATATATATATATATATATATATATATATATATATATATATATATATATATATATATATATATATATATATATATATATGTGTGTGTGTGTGTGTGTGTGTGTATGTGTGTTATATATATATATATATATATATATATATATATATATATATATATATATATATATATATATATATATATATATATATATATATATATATATATATATATATAAAAATATATATATATATATAACCACATATATACATATATATTAACACACACACTCTCACACATCCACCACCACCACCACTCTCATTCTCATTCCCACCACTCTCTACACACACACACACACAAATACATATATACATATATATTCATATATACATATATCATTAAACATATAAAACCCTTAATTAACTCTAACCTAATCTCTAGGAAAAAAACTTACAAATAGGGGGCAAAATGTAGAGAATCCAATTCTCTACATTTAATGTGAAAGACATAAATAGAAAGGAGTAATAAACGGGGATTTAAATGAGCTTACCTAAGCTTGTTCTTGTAGGGAAGAAGAGTTGGAGAGAAAAAAAATTTGAGAAAGAGAGAGAGATGTTGCTTAATGGAGAAGACAAGGGGGGGGGGGGGGGGGAGACTTTCATGGCCGGCCACCTATTGGGGGGTTTATTGGGTTGGGATCCAATAAGCCCCCAACCCATTAAGCCTAGTTTGGTTTGGTTTGAAATCGGTTTGGTTCGGTTCGTTTCTAAACGACTAATTAAGTCTCTAAAATGACTTATTAAGCCATGAAAATAGGGTTAATAATTTCTAGCCTAATTATAATGGTATATGGGCTAAGCCCAGCTAGTATGGGGGTCCCACTAGGGTCCAGGCTACCCGGATCTCCAAATTGAGTCCGAATTGGATAAAATTCAAACCGACTCAAATAAATTCCTAAAAATCATATAAAATCAAATAAAATTTCTAAAATATTTTAAAACTTGAAAATGATGAAAATACCCCTAATTAGAAAACTGGGGGTGACACTAGCGGACTATCAGACAATCGGACTATCGGTATCGGTATCGAACTATCGGTATCGCACTATCGGTATCGGTATTGCACTATCGGTATCGGTATCGAACTATCAGTATCGGTAACGGTATCGAACTATCGGTATCGAACTATTAGTAACAACTGTACTTAGATTTTTTTCTTCTCGAGCTAGAATACCAACGGATCCACCAGTTACATGATTATATACTAATTCTGTTTAGTTTGTCTTACTATACAGATTTTTACATCCAATCTGTGATGGATCGTTATTTCGTTGATCGTACATGGATGTAAAAACGACAACACGAGAGCAGAATAGGTGTGAGTGACGATTTTCAGGCAGGCGTGAAAGTGTTTCTTAAGTATGCCATGAGCAAAGCTCAGTTTATGGACGGTAACAAAATCAAGTGTCCATGTCGTAATTGTCGCAATAGACGTTACGAAGAATTGGTGAGTGTAAGAGATCATTTGACCCGTAAGGGTTTCGTACGTGATTACGGCCTGTGGTCATCGCAAGGTGAACTATATACGGAAAGACAGGTTGCGAATGCTGCTACTTATGCTTTTGATGATAATGCTGCAGCAGATTTTGTCGTCGATGACGACGAATGCTTTGTTGTTTATGGAGACGTGCAGAACCATGCACGAGATATGGTGTACGATGCGGCAGGGCCTAATTTTGATCCGGAGGATCCTAATCCCGAGGCGAAGGAGTTCTATGATATGTTTCAGGATGCTGAAACTTCTTTATATCCTGGTTGTGAGCCACATTTCGTACTGTCAGTGACGATGCGGTTGTTGAACATAAAGTCCGATTTTAACTTGCCACAAACTTGCTATGATCGGATTACACAACTAATGAAGGAGGTGTTACCGAAGGAATCAAAAGAGCTTCCAAAAAACTTCTACAAGTCGAAGATGATGGTCCGACAACTGGGACTGGGGTACGACAAGATAGATTGTTGTCGTAACGGATGCATGTTGTACTACAAGGAGAACGAGAATGTAGAAAGTTACAGCTTCTGTAATGCGGATCGTTACAAGCCAGTCAGGGGAAAAGGAAAGTCAACTAGAAAACGACGTCTTTACAAGTATATGCATTACTTGTCGATCACGAAGCGCTTGCAGAGGATGTATACGTCTTAGAATACAGCAGAACACATGACGTGGCACAACGAAGAACGCACAAAGGACGATGGAGAATTGTCATATCCTTCGGATGGAGAGGCGTGGAAGTATTTCGATTTTTGCCATCCAGATTTTGCTATAGAGCCTAGAAATGTACGCATGGGGCTATGTTCTGATGGCTTCGCCCCTTTCGGGCAGTCGGGATCTCAATACTCCTGCTGGCCGGTCATTCTGACCCCTTACAATCTGCCACCATGGATGTGTATGAAGACTCCTTATATGTTCTTGACAGCTATCATACCGGGTCCCAAAAATTCGACGAAAAATATCGATATATATTTACAGCCGTTGGTGGATGAGCTGAAACAGCTGTGGGAGATCGGCGTCATGATCTATGATATTTTCAGGAAATAGAACTTTCAGATGAGAGCTTCACTGATGTGGACAATCAATGATTTTCCCGCATACGTATGCTGTCGGGATGGAGTACTCACGGTACCCTGTCTTGTCCGATATACATACAAAATAGTAAGGCGTTCCGCCTTAAGCATGGAGGAAAAACTTTTTTCTTTGATTGTCATCGTCAATTTCTGCCCGCGAGTCATCCTTGGAGAAAGAACAAGGACGCGTTCAGAGCTGGAAAACAAGAATTTTCTCATCCGCCTGCCAGATTGTCGGTATAAGATATTTGGGAAGATGTAAAGGACTTGTCCACTGTAATGGAAGATCCATCGAACAATCGTGTCGATGGGTTCGGACAAACCCATAACTGGACCAAACGGAGTATCTTCTGGGACTTGCCTTATTGGAAAGATAATCTTATAAGGCGTAATCTTGATGTTATGCATATCGAAAAGAATGTGTTCGATAATGTCTTCAATACCGTCATGGACATTAAAGGAAAGACGAAGGACAATCCAAAAGCAAGACAAGACATTGCCGAGATATGCAAGCGTCCTTATCTGAACTTGATACAAAGGGGAGCTGCTGGACAATTAAGTAAGCCGATAGCACAATACACATTGAGCAAGGAAGATAGATTAATAATCTGCAAGTGGTTATCTACTTTAAGATTTTTCGACGGCTATGTGTCGAATTTGTCTAAATACGTTGATCTCAATGAACGCAAGCTAACGGGAATAAAGAGTCATGACTGCCACGTGTTTATGAAAAGATTACTGCCCATTGCTTTGAAAGAGTTGTTGCCTTCTGCTGTATGGGTTCCGTTGGCCGAACTATCAATATTCTTTAGGAATATTTGTTCAACTAAGTTGACTGTGCAACACATGGTTGAACTTGAGGAGAAGATTATCTTAACAATTTGCAAGTTGGAGAAAATATTTTCTCCTGGCTTCTTCGACAGCATGGAGCATCTATCGATTCATCTAGCATACGAAGTCCGTATCGGTGCATCTGTTCATTATCGATGGATGTACCAATTTAAAAGGTACATAAAAATCGATATAATTTAAGTTGAATTTTAGTGGGTTTTAAAATTCTATCTGAATTCTCAAGATAATTTGTCTTTCTAGATACCTACACCATGTAAAGAAGAAAGTTGGCAACAAGGCTCATATAGAGGCTTCGATATGCGAAGCATATCTTATCGAAGAGGTGTCAAACTTCTGCTCTATTTATTTCGATACTCATGTTAAGACAAATCGAAATATACCTCAAAGGAATAACGAGGACGTTGAGGATGGAGAAATATTCAATGTAACGGGCAAGCCTGTTGCGGCTAGTAAAAGACGGTGGTTGACAGACGACGAGTATGATGCCGCTTACCGATATGTCTTGTTAAACTGTGACATACAAGAAGTGAGAGATTTGGAGAAGTAAGTCAGTACACTTGCACTCGTTATAATCTTGAATTTGATGAAGTAAGTGACTACACTTATATATTTTTATTTTCTCTAATAGTGTATTTAGAGATAAAGTCAAAATGATGACACCCGATATTACCGATGAGGGACTTCAAAGAGAGGTTGATTGTACATTTTCGTCATGGTTTCGTAAATACGTAAGTAACTGTGATTATAATTGAGATTATAAATATATAATCTAAAACATTTAAATTATAAATATTTGTTTACAGGTTTTATTGCCTGAAACAACACTCACTCATGAGAGTGTTCGTTATCTGACATTGGGACTGAAGAAGCAAATAAAGACTTGGCCAGGCTATGTCGTTAATGGCTTCAGGTTTAAGTCAACTCAGAATGCTATAAATATCGAATTTATCAATGACGGCATCAGTACCAAGGATTCCGGTGTTTGCATAAGGGACACCATCTATGACGACGAGCCGGACTTTGACTATTATGGAGTACTTCGGGATATTGTAGATTTACAATATACTGGCCCATATGATATGCATATTGTGATGTTCAAATGTGAGCGGTTCGATACGACACCAAATATCGGTTGGAGAATCGATAAACAATTTGGATTTGTCGATATAAATCATCGCAGGAGGTATAGAGGGTCCGATACATTTGCGATAGCAAATCAGGCTGTTCAAGTCTACTATACAAGCTATCCAAGGCGTCGTAGAGATCGATTTGACTGGTAGACAGTATGCAAGATTAAATCTAGAAATACATTCAACGTTGGAGACCCAGCATACCAAGAGGACTAGATCGAAAAGTCCCAATACTTGGGACAATACTCAGATACAATGGATGTTGAAGATATTGTTGAAGAAAATAGAGGGGAGAAAGAGGTTGATACACAAGACTTAGCTGTCAACCAGGGGAGAAAGAGGCGTCTTGTGTAATACCTGTGGTTCGTATTACGTATTTTGGAATACGTGTACGTATTTTATTCTTGTATTGCATGATTCTTGGCTTAGCTTTTATTCCTGACTTGGTTTATTTCTTGGTTCGGGTTGGCTTGGTTCGGTTTGAGATTGCTATTGGTTCATCATGGACCAAGGGGTGAACCCCTACCTACCACCACCTTTAGTATTTATTACCCATTCTTTCTTCTCTCTCTTCATTACTCTTCTTCTTCCTCCATTAACTCCTTTACCTACCAGAGAGAGAGAGAGAGAGAGAGGTCTAGGCAAGTGCAACTTGCTTCATGAAGGAACTCCAATTTTATTGCTTCATTCTCTTCCTTACAGTATTTTAACTTACTTTAGTACTTGGCATTTCCAATTTCCATGGCTAGATTCTTGTAGATCTAAGTTTACTTTATTTTTAGAATTCTTGGGTTTTGATCTACTTAATCTTGTTATTTCTGAGTTTTGATGATTCTATGTTGTAGAGAATTTTGTTCTGCCCCGTTTTGATCTATGGAAGTTCGGATTTGGACTCCGGATGATGGAGTTATGAAGCTTGAGAACTTGGCTCTCATGGTATTCTTCTTCTCGGAATTTTGGAGAAGATGAACTGTGCTTGACTTGACCGCATGAATATTTCATGCGGCAAGTGTTCTCTTCAGCCGCATGACTGGAAGTACTTTGAGCCGCATGAGGGTCGAACTCATCTAGCTGCATAAGATTCACTCTCTTCTAACCGCATGAACCCGGGTCTGTGCCAGCCGCATGGACTCACTTTCCGTTTAGCCGCATAAGCACCCCTCACTCCAACCGCATAAGGGCCGCTCCCTGCTAGCCGCATGAGACCCACTTGACTCCGGCCGCATATGTCTGATTGGTCGGCCAGCCGCATGGACCTACACCTCCACCTGCCGTATGGAACTCGCTCGACCCCAGCCGCATAATACTCCGCTCCTCTTGAGCCGCATAGACCTATTTTTTGCTGGCCGCATGAGGACTTCTTCCCTGAGCCGTATGTGTCTTCTGGTCCCACTAGCCGCATAGACCTGCTTCCTGCTTGCCGCATGAGGCTCAACTTCTTGAGCCGCATGCAGCCCCACTTGCTCTCAGCCGCATGCGCCTCTTACTTCTGCAGCCGCATGTCCACCTGCCGCATGATGCCGAGTAATTCCTGGCCGCATGGATACCGCAACCCCGAGCCGCATGGGTTTTGGACCCTGAGCCGCATGGCCCCTCCCTGTACCTTGCTTTAATGATTAGTTATTATTATTACTTGATTATTACTGTTAATTCATGTCTTGTAACCTCAGACCAACTTAGGTCTCCTGATTGAATGCTTGCACTATGATGCCTTGTACATGTACCTGAACATGAAAGTGAGCCGTCGTGGTACACTCCTGACAAGTGAACAAGATATGATCTGATAGTGGCCCGTCGTGGCGCACTCCTGACAAGAACTCTTGACCTGATAACCTAACATGATATATCTTGATAAGCTGTTGCGACGGCTACCTGACATGACATAACCTGTATAAATAACCTGGACACCGTGGACGATTGTGCTTATACAAATAATCCAGTCCTGTCTTGCATCATGTCTAGGATGGGACTCCTGAGTACCACGGTCAGGAGTACCTGTTAAAATTGGACTAAGGCTAATAACTAGATTAATACATTAGTCATAAAGAGATCTCCCAGCTACAGGCAATTCTGTTACCTGGGCGCGCCTGGGATCTGTAGCCTGCCGTCGAGTAGAGCATATTTCCAGCACACTGTCATGTGTTGCACCCTTCAAGCTACCTAAGGGTACATGCGTTTCCTGGA
This sequence comes from Iris pallida, assembly GCA_029216955.1. Classification (NCBI taxonomy): domain Eukaryota; kingdom Viridiplantae; phylum Streptophyta; class Magnoliopsida; order Asparagales; family Iridaceae; genus Iris; species Iris pallida. The sequence goes on from JANAVB010014600.1 coordinate 1,343,938, forward strand.
CGATGTATCCACCTGAATTCAACCCTAATCTTTCGACCTGGGTAACCTGGATGGTCTGCAGGGCTTGTGGCTGTAGAATAATCTCACTGTATCTTGCTAGTAACTAGGCATGTGATAACCCTAGTTAGTTAAAGTATCAAGCCGTAATTCTTGCTTGGCCGTGAAATGATTGGATGGAGTCTAACCAGTCTAGTCTTGTCCTGATTCTGTTCTCGATTACTGCATGACCTGAATGCATGTATTTATTTTACCGATAAATGGTGAGAATTCCAAGTTCTGCTCAGACGAAGGGTTACAACCCCGGTCCTTGTTTTGTTTACGGGTTGTAACCTGGCTATCTGAATAGTCCCATGGTTATCTCATCGTATATCGCCCTGTTATGCTTTTTTTTCTTAACTCCTGTCTTATTTATTGCTATATTATTATCTTCTGTGCTAATTGCTGGTTTTAGTTCCTAAGTGAAGCTTCCTTTGTGGTACTTGCTCTTTCTGGGGTCTGATCCAGCTGATTTTTTATGGCCAGATTTCAGAGCAGCTCCAGAGGATCTATCGACTTTCCAGCCCGATGGTGGCGACGAGACGTAACCAGCGCAACGAGTGGGTTTATTTTTGATCTTCCACTTTATTGTAAAAATATTCTTTGAGGCATTTAGCCGAAGAGCACCTGTTTAGCTCGATTGCATTTTACTTACGGTCTGCCTACGGGCTGTAACATGATTGATAGATCCTAGGGTTGATCATGTATGACTAAAAACTCTTGCTAGTCCTAACATTTTCTAACGACTAGCTTCATGATCAGTTGAATATGTAATATTTGGGACGCCTTATTATTGTATATTTAATGATCATACATCTTGTGACCTTACTTACTTGCTTGTGATTGAGACAATAGGCTTGTTCATGACCTTAAGAGACAGTTGGCTTGTAGTAAACCCTCATGTATCTAGACAGCCGTGACCGTATAGCGAGATGGATTCCATTTCATATACGTAGCTGGCTATGTCTGCCCCCGCTCTCCAGTATTCTGGTTCTGGGGCGTGACATGGTTTAAGTGGTGGCCCATGCAGGTCTTGTAAATCAAGATATGTGAGGGTATACCGAATAGGTGTCTCAATCAGTATTCGTCCTTGATCTCTGCTCGTATCTTCTGAATCCCTGGATTCTTGTCCTGATCATATGCTTGTATCGTTGATCTGTCCTGGTCCTTCCTTATTGTTCCCTATGTCGTCTTCTTCAGCGGCATTGTTCCTGGACCTGCCAGTCAGCAAGGCGGAGCACTTTCCGTGGATCAGCAGCAACCAGGGGATCAAGCCCAGCATTCCGGAGTAGCCTCCAGAGTCGTGCCTTCTGATGGAGAGCCACCAGTCCAGCCAGTTCAGCCTGTAGAACCTGATGATGGCACCTTGGTAGGTCTCGTCAGGGCCTTGATAGCTTTCCAAGATCGTCGTGGAGATGCCTTGCACCAGGCAGTGATGGATGCTTTGACCAGAGGAGGTCATCAGGATAACAGCACGGCCAACAGCTTCAAGCGCTTGAACCCTCCATTCTTCGACGGTAGTGAAGATGCTATCGCCGCAGATGCTTGGCTTCAAGACACAGAGGTAATTCTAGAAGCAGCCAGGACCCCAGTGAACGAAAAGGTAGCCGTGGTGCGCATGTAGTTGTTAGATCTTGCCCGCAGCTGGTGGGCAGCTCAGGCCGTTGGATTAGCAGCATCCATTGCTTGGGCGGTATTCAGAGAGAGATTCCAGACCAAGTATTTTGATGTTGTAGCTCGGTACGATCTACAGACGAGGTTCACCAATCTGAAGCAGATGGGCAGGACGGTCGATGGATATGCAATCGAGTTTTCGAGACTCAGTCGGTTTGCTCCCACCTTGGTGGCAACCAAGTATGATAGAGCCTAGCGATTTCAGCAAGGGCTTCACCTGGAGATTTTGTTGGCAGTTGAGCAGTTTGAGCATCAGACTTTTGATGCAGTCTTGAGAGCAGCTAGGAGGCATGAGTATACCTCCCAGAGGATTGTGGATAGGGCCGGAGGTCGGAAGAGATCCCACGGCCAGATGAATCAGTCTTCAGCCCAAGCCCCAGCAGCCAGGGCTATAACTATTGGAGCTCCAAGGCGAGCGGCCTTAGTGACGTCGGTTCAGCATTCAACCCCGACGTACCCTCAGCAGCAGAAGCAGAAGCAGTCTTCCGCAGTGGGATGTTCTCATTGTGGAAAGCCATGCCATGTAGTGGCAGAGTGCCGCAGGGCACAGGAATTGTGTCTGGCTTGTGGAGCGACAGACCATAGGGTTGGATCCTGCCCGAATAGGGGTAGTTCATCATCGTCCAACCTTTCTAGCTCCTCGGTGAGGGGACCAGCTCCGGTCCAGCAGCAGCAGTATCCATTGCCGAGGCCCTTGTCGCCTCAGTCCTAGGTGTTCCAGCAGCAACACCCCCAGCAACATGCTCAAGCCCAAGTCTTGAGTCAGAATAGACAGCGAGGATTTCAGCAGAGGGGACCAGCACCCCGAGGGCATGGTCAGGCTATGGTGATGACCGCAGAGGATGGATTGGCACCAGGAGAGGTAGTGACAGGTACTATTCTCGTCAACTCCTTTCCTGCTTCAGCTTTATTTGATTCTGGTGCATCGCATTCTTTTATGTCTGCACGATTCACGACACGGATAAGATTGGAGCCCGAGTCATTATCAGTAAGGCTCAATATATTTACTGGTAACGGACTTGTGGGAGTCGATAGGGTATTTTCCTCGTGTCGGATCGTAGTTAGCGGTAAGGAATTTTTCGCTAGATTGATAGAGTTCCCGATGGCCGATTATGATGTGGTCTTAGGGATGGATTGGTTGAGAAACCAGTATGCTAGAATAGACTGCCATATTGGTAGGGTTGTTTTTAGCATTCCAGGCGAGCCAGAGTTTTCCTTTTCCCGAGACGCAGTTGAGCCTTCTCCTCCAGTATTGCGGATGGCAGTAGCAGCAGTGCAGTTGCCTCGGATAGTCGAGAAGTTCCTAGATGTTTTCCCAGAAGAGCTTCCAGATATGCCGCCAGAACGGTAGATCGAGTTCACTATAGACTTGATTCCCGGGACAGCCCCAGTGTCAGAGAGAGTCTACAGGATGGCGCCTTCAGAGTTGGAGATCTTGTACAAGATGATTGAAGAGCTTCGAACCAAGGGATTCATTCGTGCTAGTGGATCGCCTTGGGGAGTCCCGATGCTTCTTGTAAAAAAAAGGATGGTACGTCCAGGTTATGTGTTGATTATCGTACCTTGAACTCAGTGACAATCAAGAACAGATACCCTCTCCCGAGGATAGATGACTTGTTTGATCAACTCAAAGGGGCAGCAGTATTCTCAAAGATTGACTTGCGCTCAGGATATCATCAGATCAGAGTTAGAGAGCAGGACATCCCGAAGACAGCTTTTAGGTCGAGGTATGGGCATTGGGAGTTCCTAGTAATGCCATTTGGAGCGACCAATGCGCCGGCTGTATTCATGGATCTCATGAATCGTATTTTCATGCCTTATTTGGATCAGTTCGTGATTGTGTTTCTGGATGACATCCTGGTCTATATCCAGAGTGAGGAGGAGCATGAGCAGCATCTCCGTATGGTTCTTCAGATTCTCAGGAAGCACCAGTTGTATGCCAAGTTCAGTAAATACGAGTTCTGGCTTGATCGCATTTCGTACTTGGGTCATATCATCACCAGAGGAGGAGTAGAGGTGGATCCCCAGAAGATCGTGGCCATTGAGTCATGGCCGGTGCCCAGCACCGTCGCAGAAGTTCGCAGTTTTCTTAGATTGGCCGGCTACTACCGGCAGTTTATTTCAAATTTTGCTCGGATTTCGGCACCATTGACCTAGTTGACCCGCAAGGAGGTGCAGTTTGCTTGGACAGCAGAGTGTCAGGATTCTTTTGAGAAGTTGAAGCGAGGCTTGATGACGGCTCCGATTCTTACGCTTCCAGATGGAACTGGAGGATTCTCAGTATATTGTGATACTTCAGGCAGAGGCCTAGGATGTGTTCTGATGCAGCATGGGAAGGTAATAGCTTATACGTTACGGCAACTTCGTGATCATGAGAGGAATTACCCAACCCATGACTTGGAGCTGGCAGCAGTAGTGTTTGCACTTAAGTTGTGGAGACACTACCTGTACGGAGATAGGGTGGAGATTTTCACCGACCATAAGAGCCTGAAGTATGTTTTCACCCAGAAGGATCTTAACATGCGTCAGAGGAGGTGGCTGGAGCTTCTTGTGGATTATGATGTCAACTTGCAGTATCATCCCGGGAAGGCCAATGTTGTTGCAGATGTATTGAGCAGGAGAGCCGAAATTTATTTCCTAACATCACAACCAGAGCTGTTAGCAGATCTTCAGAAGATGGGTATTGAAGTTGTTCTCCCTTCCAGTGTAGCATTGATGGCCAGTATGCAAGTTCAGTCCACCATAGTCGAGAGAATCCGGATAGCACAGTCAGCAGATTCCAAGCTTCAACGACTCAGAGCAGAGTGTGAGGCAGGACGAAGACCAGAGTTATGCATTCATGAGGACGGTACACTTAGGCATGGTGAACGTCTTTGTGTACCCAGTGGAGATATCAGACAAGAGATCATGGCAGAGGCTCACAGTTCACAGTATTCCATTCATCCTGGTGGTACGAAGATGTATCGAGATATCCGTCAGCACTTTTGGTGGAATGGCATGAAGAGGGAGATAGCTCGGTTTGTCTCTCGGTGTTTGGTTTGCCAGCAGGTTAAAGCTGAACATCAGAGGCCTGCTGGACTTCTTCAGCCCTTGCCGATTCCAGAATGGAAGTGGGAACATGTGATCATGGATTTCGTGACTGGATTACGTAGGTCCCTAGCTGGTCGAGATGCTATTTGGGTTATAGTTGACAGGCTCACGAAGGTAGCTCACTTCCTCCCATTCAGAATTGGTCAGTCGACAGCTCAGTTAGCAAAGATGTACCTCAGGCAGATTGTCAGGTTGCACGGAGTGCTAGTCAGTATCACCTCGGACCGAGATTCAAGGTTCACGTCGCACTTTTGGCGTAGCTTGCAAGAGAGTTTGGAAACTCACCTCCAGTTTAGTTTAGCATATCATCCGCAGACAGATGGTCAGTCGGAGCGTACAATCCAGACTCTTGAAGATATGTTGCGATCCTGTACACTTGACTTCGGTGGTTCGTAGGAAGATCACCTGCACCTGGTGGAATTCTCGTACAACAATAGCTTCCAGGCCAGTATCCAGATGGCACCGTTCGAGGCACTATATGGTAGGAAGTGCAGATCCCTGTTAGCCTGGGACGATGTCGGAGAGAGACAGATGCTCGGTCCAGAAATGATTGCCCAGACAGTTGAAGTGGTCAGAAGAGTTCGGGATCATCTTCGAGTTGCCCAAGATCGCCAGCGCCATTGGGCCGATTCTCATCGGCGCCCTCTCGAGTTTTCTGTTGGCGACCATGTATTCCTGAGGATTTCGCCTAACCGTGGCGTCATTCGTTTCGACGTACGGAAAAAGCTTAGTCCTAGGTATATAGGGCCGTTCGATATTCTGGAGCGAGTAGAAGATGTGTCCTATCGTCTCGCTCTTCCGCCGTCGCTAAGCGAGGTGCATGACGTGTTCCATGTATCCCAATTACGACGGTATATCCCGGACCCGAGCCACATCCTGGATCATTCGGAATTGGTTATTGACACCAACCTTTCGTATGAGGAGAAGTCCGTGTCTATATTGGACCAGAGAGAGAAGATACTCAAGAACAAAACTATCAAGTTAGTCCGAGTTGCTTGGGGTCATCACTCTTTGGGTGAGTCAACGTAGGAGCGTGAGGATGATATCCGATCGCGATATCCCGACCTGTTTGACTCGTGAGGTATAATATCTTTCTTATGCCTCATACCTTCGATTCCTTGCTTGCATGATTGATTGATTGCCTAGTTAATGCTTGCTTGCGATTAGTGTAGCTTGTCATTGCTTCTCTAGCCTCTTAATTAAATTTCGAGGACAGAATTCTTTTAAGGTGGGTAGAGTTGTAATGCTTGTGGTTCGTATTACGTATTTTGGAATACGTGTACGTATTTTATTCTTGTATTGCATGATTCCTGGCTTAGCTTTTATTCCTGACTTAGTTTATTTCTTGGTTCGGGTTGGCTTGGTTCGGTTTAGGATTGCTATTGGTTCATCATGGACCAAGGGGTGAACCTCTACCTACCACCACCTTTAGTATTTATTACCCATTCTTTCTTCTCTATCTTTATTACTCTTCTTCTTCCTCCATTAACTCCTTCACCTACCAGAAAGAGAGAGAGAGAGAGAGGTCTAGGCAAGTACAACTTGCTTTATGAAGGAACTCCAATTTTATTGCTTTATTCTCTTCCTTACAGTATTTTAACTTACTTTAGTACTTGACATTTCCACTTTCCATGGCTAAATTTTTGTAGATCTAAGTTTACTTTATTTTCGGAATTCTTGGGTTTTGATCTAGTTAATCTTGTTATTTCTGAGTTTTGATGGTTCTATGTTGTAGAGAATTTCGTTCTGCCCCGTTTTGATCTATGGAAGTTCGGATTAGGACTCCGGATGATGGAGTTATGGAGCTTGAGAACTTGGCTCTCATGGTGTTCTTCTTCTCAAAATTTTGGAGAAGATGAACTGTGCTTGACTTGACCGCATGAATATTTCATGCGGCAAGTGTTCTCTTCAGCCGCATGACTGGAAGTACTTTGAGCCGCATGAGGGTCGAACTCATCCAGCCGCATAAGATTCACTCTCTTCTAACCGCATGAACCCGGGTCTGTGCCAGCCGCATGGACTCACTTTCCGTTTAGCCGCATGAGCACCCCTCACTCCAACCGCATAAGGGCCGCTCCCTGCTAGCCGCATGAGACCCACTTGACTCCGGCCGCATATGTCTGATTGGTCGGCCAGCCGCATGGACCTACACCTCCACCTGCCGTATGGAACTCGCTCGACCCCAGCCGCATAATACTGCGCTCCTCTTGAGCTGCATAGACCTGTTTTCCGCTGGCCGCACGAGGACTTCTTCCCTGAGCCGCATGTGTCTTCTGGTCCCGCTAGCCGCATAGACCTGCTTCCTGCTTGCCGCATGAGGCTCAACTTCTTGAGCCGCATGCAGCCCCACTTGCTCTCAGCCGCATGTGCCTCTTACTTCTGCAGCCGCATGTCCACCTGCCGCATGAGGCCGAGTTATTCCTGGCCGCATGGATACCGCAACCCCGAGCCGCATGGGCTTTGGACCCTGAGCCGCATGGCCCCTCCCTGTACCTTGCTTTAATGATTAGTTATTATTATTACTTGATTATTACTGTTAATTCATGTCTTGTAACCTCAGACCAACTTAGGTCTTCTGATTGAATGCTTGCACTATGATGCCTTACACATGTACCTGAATATGAAAGTGACCCGTCGTGGTGCACTCCTGACAAGTGAACATGACATGACCTGATAGTGGCCCGTCGTGGCGCACTCCTAACAAGAACTCTTGACCTGATAACCTGACATGATATATCTTGATAAGCTGTTACGACGGCTACCTGACATGACATGACCTGTATAAATAATCTAGACACCGTGGGCGATTGTGCTTGTACAAATAATCCAGTCCTGTCTTGCATCATGTCTAGGATGGGACTCCTGAGTACCACTGTCAGGAGTACCTGTTAAAATTGGACTAAGGCTAATAACTAGATTAATATATTAGTCATAAAGAGATCTCCCAGCTACAGGCAATCCCGTTACCTGGGCGCGCCTGGGATCTGTAGCCTGCCGTCGAGTAGGGCACATTTCCAGCACACTGTCATGTGTTGCACCCTTCAAGCTACCTAAGGGTACATACTTTTCCTGGACGATGTACCCACATGAATTCAACCATAATCTTTCGACCTGGGTAACCTGGATGGTCTGCAGGGCTTGTGGCTGTGGAATAATCTCACTGCATCTTGCTAGTAACTAGGCCTGTGATAACCCTAGTTAGTTAAAGTATCAAGCCGTAATTCTTGTTTGGCCGTGAAATGATTGGATGGAGTCTAACCAGTCTAGTCTTGTCCTGATTCTGTTCCCGATTACTGCATGACCTGAATGCTTGTATTTATTTTACCGATAAATGGTGAGAATTCCAAGTTCTGCTTAGACGAAGGGTTACAACCCCGGTCCTTATTTGGTTTACGGGTTGTAACCTGGCTATCTGAATAGTCTCATGGTTATCTCATCGTATATCGCCCTGTTATGCTTTTTTTCTTAACTCTTGTCTTATTTATTGCTATATTATTATCTTCTATGCTAATTGCTGGTTTTAGTTCCTAAGTGAAGCTTCCTTTGTGGCACTTGCTCTTTCTGGGGTCTGATCCAGCTGGTTTTGTATGGCCAGATTTCGGAGCAGCTCCAGAGGATCTACCGACTTTCCAGCCCGATGGTGGCGACGAGATGTAACCAGGGCAACGAGTGGGTTTATTTTTGATCTCCCACTTTATTGTAAAAATATTCTTTTGAGACGTTTAGCCGATGAGCACCTGTTTAGCTCGATTGTATTTTACTTACGGTCTGCCTACGGGCTGTAACCTGATTGACAGATCCTAGGGTTGATCATGTATGACTAAAAACTCTTGCTAGTCCTAACATTTTGTAACGACTAGCTTCATGATCAGCTGAATATGTAATATTTGGGACGCCTTATTATTGTATATTTAATGATCATACATCTTGTGACCTTACTTACTTGCTTGTGAATGAGACAATAGGCTTGTTCATGACCTTAAGAGACTGTTGGCTTGTAGTAAACCCTCATGTATCTAGACAGCCGTGACCGTATAGCGAGATGGATTCCATTTCATATACGTAGCTGGCTATGTCTGTCCCCGCTCTCCAGTATTCTGGTTCTGGGGCGTGACATCTTGTCCCAAATATTAAGGCAGAAGAAGAAGAAGAAGAAGAAGAAGAAGAAGAAGAATAAGAATTTGATGGGGATGAGGATACAGATGAAATCGACGATGAGGATGAGGATGAGGATGAGGAGGATGATGATGAAGACGAGGCCGAGGATGAGAACGAAGACGATGATTAGGTTAAATATTGTTGTATATTAAAAACACTTCCAATTACGTGAATTAAGTTTGACCTCATAAAAGCAATTACGTTAATTCATTTTTTTTTATTCGATTATTTACTTATTGCAGATGGCACTCCTAGTCTTTTTCGTCGCGGCGGCACTCGTCTCCCTACTGGTGGTATGTATATTTTAGTTTAGAATTTTATATTCATTTACACTTTTATATTGTTAATTATGTTTATGTGTTCTATTTACAGGTCATGATGGCTGGCCGTGGTTGTGGTGCTGGTGGTGGTCGTGGTGGTGGTGGTGGTCGTGGTCGTAGTGGTGCTGGTGGTCGTGGTCGCATTCAAAATTCTCGAGATGTGACCCCATCGAGCGACCCCGACCCGGAGAGTACCCCGGGCACAGACGCATCCCGCCGTCGATCGACCACTTCATCGAGGCATGAGTCCGGATCTGCTAACGGATCCGTTCCGCTATCGGAACCACCAGCAGCGGATCCACCAGTGGATCCCCCAGTTACTGCGCAGTGGGCCCCGGAGTACCCTCATACTCGGTTCCATCCGGTTACTAGGGAGCATATGCGCTGACCCGCGGATCCTCCGACGGCACCAGAGAGGCCGAGAGGCGAGTTCCGATGAGAGCTATGGCCCGCGGGGACCTCGTAAGTAAATTTAAGATAATTTATTAAATTTCTTTCATTTATTCAAGTTAATAATCCAGTCGTTTCTTCTTTGTAGGTTTTTTCCATTTAATGTTGCCAGGGCTCTTGGAGAAATTATCAGGGCTAACTTCCATGGTCCCTACCTCAACTTTTTGTCGGTGCCCCCAAACGTGAAGTACGTCTGGCTCGACGAGTTGAGGGTATATATCTATATCTTCTGGTTAATTATTAGTTACTCTTTAATCAACCATTTTTTAAATTATGTGATAATTGAATTTATATGTTAGACGACGCCCCCCATCGCGAGGACGCGATCCGCAGGACCTACAGAAGCGCTGCCTCGAAGAAGATACGGAATATGATTCATGACTTGAAAATGGGGCATACGAGGCCGAATTGGATCCGGCAGGAGTATTATGAGGACCTCTTAGGTATGATGGATACTCCTGCGTACAAGGAGAAATCGGAGAAGGCGAAGGCGAACCGACAGGCCGCGGGGCTTCATACGGGGGGATCAAGGCCCCACGCAGCGACGCTTGCAGAACTGGTGAGATACCGTAAATTTATTTTACTATCGAATTTGGTATTATTAATATACGGAGTTAATTAAGTTCTACAAAAATTTCGTATGCAGGCCTAACGGGCGGTGAAGGAGGGAAGGACGCCAGAATCGGTCACCATGCATGACGTGTTCCAGCATACGCACAAAAGACGGAAGGACGGGAGCTTCGTCGACGAGAGGGCCAAGGAGACTGATGTGAGTACTTATGTTTATAAGATTTACGTTAGAATTAAAAGTATTCGGACTATAACTTAGGTAAACTTAGGATTCACACTTAACTTAGTGAAACATAGGATTTAGATTACAACTTAGGTAAATCTTATAATATAAACACATTCATTTGATAGGCTGTGTATCGTGAGGCCCTTAATCGGGCTCAGTTAACTGACACCGAGGATGTCGGTGAAACGACGCCCGCCCGGACGCCCTCTTCTTTGGCCCCTCGCAATGACTTGTTCGTAGATACCGTCGGCGGCTTTAAGAAAGGGCTCATGTACGGAGTCGGCTCCCTAGGGCCGTTGCACATGGCGACGTAGAGATTTCCATCGACACCGCCTCCTCCCGTGGCCCCGGCAGACGATGATGTTAGGTTGCAGCTTATGCAGCTGCACGAGGCGGTGTCGTCCTTGCGGGAGCAATTTACCACGTACTTTCTGCCTCCGTCTGCTGCTGCTGGTCCGTCTGCTGATGGTGTCGGTCCGTCTTCTACTGGTCCGTCGACTGCTGGTGTCGGTCCTTCTTCCGTGGGTCATCTTTCTTTCAACCCTGATGCCCCTATTGTACCGCCGCCGACTGTGACGGCACTCCTGGATCTCATGTTGCCAGAGCAGCTACGCCGACTTCCGAGCAGTGTCTACGACGGCTTGCCGCCGTACCTAGTAGAGGAGTATATTCGTCGGTCGCAGCAGGGATTACCACCACCGGGCAATTGAACTCCTCCTCCTCCTTAAAATATTGTAATTAAGAAATTTTGGAATATTTGTGGCAATTTTGGATTATTTGTGCTATTATCGGATTATAATGACGGATATTAGGTTACTCTTCAGGATAATTGATGTCTATTTTATATTAATTTGGTTTGGTCTATGTGATTCTTGGATAATTGGTGTGCATTAAATTCGTATGTGCATATTTGGTCTATATGATTCTTGAATAATTGGTGTGCATTATATATTTGGTCTATGTGATTGTTGGATAATTGGTGTGCATTATATATTGGTTTGGTTTATGCATATTTTTGTGAACAGGGAAAGTGCTGCAATTTTTTTTCCAAAAAATCTCAGTTAGCGACGGACTAGTGACCGGTTAGCGACGGATATTTCCAGTTTCCGACATTTTCGACGGAACTGCCGTCGCTACCTGGAGATTTGAAACTGTTTCCAGGTAGCGACGGGTGGTCGACGGAATATCCGTCGGCATGGTTCTGGTGGTATATAGTTCGACGGCATAGCGACGGCAAATCCGTCGTCGAGGCAACGGATAATCAGTCACTAATCAGTCGCTCTCTCGACGGCGTAGCGACGGACACTCCGCCGACAAGGTTCTGGATATGTGGGACATTTCTAGAACCATGGCGACGGATAATCAGCCACTAATCAGTCGCTCTGTCGACGGCGTAGCAACGGAGTACCGACGGCTACTCCGTCGCCATGGTTCTGGAAATCCCAAGCATTTCCAGAACATGGTCGACGGATAATCCGTCAGTTTGCCGTCGCTAATCCGTCCTTTGCTATCGACGGCCATCGACGGACTAGCGACGGAACAATACTCTCTGATGCGCTATTACGACGATGTGCCGACGGACCATTACGTCGCTATTGTCCACACAGTTAAGTATTTAATACTTGAAATGGACGAAAGTCCGTGGGAAAGTAGTCGCTAATGCTTCGTTTTGTGAAGTCGCCATGCCGTCGCTATTTCATCGCTTGACGACTTCGTAGCGACGGACAGTTATTAGCGACGAGCTGATTGCCGACGGATTTTTTTGGCCAAAACCCATCATTGATCGGTCGCTAACCGGAACTCCCGTCGGACGGGCGACGGATCTGGCCGTCGCTAAATCGACAAATTTTGGTAGTAACATATCTTTTTCGGAAGAGGATGAAAATGGAGTTTCAGTCCTGCTGTCGGCAGTAGACATGCAAGACATACTCAACTATGACGACATGGAGGCTGACATACTGGACATAATAATAAGGAAGCTGAGAGAAATTCAAGACAGTAAAAGGTGTTCCCCGTCTAGTTCAAAGGACGTGCCATTGATCCAGAAGCAAAAGCCGGCGCCGACGCCCCAATCACATAAGTGGTCTGCATTCATGATGGCCCATACATTGGTAAGAATTTAAACAGAAAAATCCATATTCATGTGTACACCGATGAAAAATGACAGAAAAAATTACTCATGATATTGTGTTTTGTTTTTGGAAAACAGACCATCGTTGAACGTGCCAATGAACCAGAAGCAAAAGTCGGCGCCCTTCAAGACATCCAAACAGATGTAGTAGACTTCGTCATGGGTTTGGAGGACGACATAGAGTTGCTATTCATCCCACTCTTTAATTCATCCATCAAACACTATACTCTGCTCACATTCAACTTTATCTCCTACGACTGGACACACTACAACTCCTTGAGGCAAATCACGTACGATAAGTGCAAGGTGGATGCAGAATTAATGAAGAACACCTTAGAGCCTATCGTCAGGAGAAAAGTTGATATGATGAGGAAGAGATGTCCGGCGAAGATGGAGTATGAGAGCAAAGTGCTGAATTGTTCTCCAAATTGCCCACAACAACGGGCACCCAACTGCCTCTTGTACACGGCGTATTATATGAATATGTTGACGACTACTCCCTTCGAAATACCGGGAGGACATGACGATGAAACTCACCAGAAGATGACAATGATGAGGTTGGCATGGGCTAAGGAGTTGCTTTCAAGCAAATATGTAACAGGAACCAAGCAATGACCTTGTAAAACAATAATGTAATTATGATGTAATTGGACAAGGAACTTCTGTCTTTTATAAGCTCTGCTTTTATAATAAAATCATTTTTGAATTATATTTACATTGTCAAAACCACGAAAAGTTTGACTTTTATTTACATATGAAAGTCTGAACTACTACATAAAATTCTACAACCAAGTAAAAGTTGAATAAGACGGAGAATTCATTCTCCGTGTCATTTGAAGTGAACCAATAGGAAAGAGTCTTGCCAAGGCGGGGGATCGGTAGAGTCCAATGAATCTGCCCCTTCGGATTATATTCTCCGTTTTATTTGGAACGGAGAATGGCATTCTCCGTTTACTTGAAACGGAGAATATCTTTCCCGTTTAAATTAAATCGTTTGAGGATTATATTTACCGTTTATTTCGGAACGGATAATAACATTCTCCGTTTGTCTTGAAACGGAGAATAACATTTCCAGTGGTAAAACACATTAAAATGTTCATTCTCCGTTTTTATTTAAACGGAGAATGACGTTCTCCGTGTCTTTTGAAACGGAGAATGTTATTCTCCTTTTAGTTTGAAAAGGAAGATTAGCTTGATGAGAATATGACGAGGTTGGTATGGGCTAAAAATTTGCTTTCAAGAAAATATGTAACACCACCAACCTAGCAATGACATTGTAAAACAATAACGTAATTATGTAATGGGCAAGGAACTTCTGTCTTTTATAATGTCTGCTCTGCTCTGTCTTTTATAATAAAATCATTTTTGAGTTACATTTACATTGTAAAAACTACGAAAAGTTTGACTTTTATTTACATATGAAAGTCTGAACAACTACATAAAATCCTACTATCAAGAAAAAAGTTGAATGTGAGCTGCGTGCGGGCATCGCAAAGCAATAGAACTCCTTGAGGCAAAAGAATTCCTTCAGGCAAATCACTTCATCGTGCATCGTCAGAGCAATGGAACTCCCTGAACAAAGAAAATCTGTGCATAGTCAGAGCAATAGAACTCCATGAACAAAGGAACTTCGTGCATAGTCAGAGAGAATCCAAGTGCGAGCGCTTCGACAGAGTGTGGGTTGGCAATCAACCCAAACCCTGCGGCTCTTCCAGTAACCAACAGGAAAGAGTCTTTCCAAGGTGGGGGATCGGTAGAGTGCATCTCCAGGATGAAGAAGGATGCCTTTGCAAGGTGCTCTGCCTCAAGGAATTCCTTTGCAAGGTCCTTTGCTCTCAAGGAATTCCTTTGCTTCTGTTCCTGTGCCTCAAAAAATTCATCTTGCTCTTGCTCTGATGATGCACGATAAAGTAATTTTCCTCAAGGAGTCATCCAAAGGTTCCTATGCTCTGACGAAATACGATGAAGTAATTTGCCTCAAGGAATTCCTTTGCCTCAAGGAGTTCCATTGCTCTGACGATGCACAATGAAGTGAATTCAGTTCATCGTACATCGTCAGAGCAATGGAACTCCTTAAGGCAAAGAAATTTTTTGAGCCAAATCACTTCATCGTGCATCATCAGAGCATAGAAACCGTTGGATGACACCTTGAGGCAAATCACTTCATCGTGCATCGCCCGAGCAAAGGAACTCACTGAGGCAAAGGAATTCCTTGAGGCATAGCACCGTGCAAAGGCATCCTTCTTTATCATGGAGATGCACTCTACCGATCCTCCACCTTGGCAAGACTCTTTTCTTGAGGCAAAGGACCTGCAAAAGAATTCACTTCATATTGCATTCTTCCGAGCAATGGAACGCCCTGAGGAAAAGGAATTCCTTGAGGCAAATCACTTCGTCATGCATCGACGGACCAATGGAACACGTCGAACAAAGGAACTCCTTGCGGCAAAGGAACACCGTGCATAGTCCGAGCGAATCAACGTACGGGCGCTTCGACAGAGCGTGGAACGATAATAAATCCAAACCCAGGCACATCTCAGTCTTCTGAAGGACTTCACCACCGTGCATCGTCGGACCAATGGAACACGTCGAACAAAGGAACTCCTTGCGGCAAAGGAACACCGTGCATAGTCCGAGCGAATCAACGTGCGGGCGCTTCGACAGAGCGTGGGTTGGCAATAAATCCAAACCCAGGCACATCTCAGTCTTCTGAAGGACTTCACCACCAAAGCTTCTTCGAACGAGGAGATCGACAACCAAGAGGAAAGCATCTTGCCAAGGCGGGGGATCGGTAGAGTCCATCTCCACAAGAAAAGCTAAGTGAGACGAGAACAAACTCTTCCTACACTACTGCCATTTATAGGCATGGAACAACTCGGAATCATGAGCCAAGTGGCAGCCACTTCGAATTCAATTCAATTAATTTCCATCAATACCAATGCATCTGTCCCTTCTCAAGTAAAGCTAAGTAAGACTAGAACAAACTCTCCCAACTACTGCCATTTATATGCCATTAATACCAATGAATCTGCATCTTCGAATTCTGCCAACTTTGATGTGGGTTTCAATGAGAGAAACTTTGATACAGTAGGGGGTATCAAAGTTTTGATACCCCTATGTATGACATGTGGGCCATCTCAAAATTTATGTGTATATATATATGTTTACACGTTTTACAAAACAGGAGGGGCCCACATGTCATACATAGGGGGTATCAAAACTTTGATATCCCCTACTGTATCAAAGTTTTTTTCCTCAATTTTACTTAACTTTTAAATGAGAGAAACTTTGATACAGTAGGGGGTATCAAAGTTTTGATACCCCCTATGTATGACATGTGGGCCCTCTCAAAATTTATGTGTATATATATATGTGCACACATTTTATAAAGCATGAAGGGCCCACATGTCATACATAGGGGGTATCAAAACTTTGATACCCCCTACTGTATCAAAGTTTTTTTCCTTTTTTTAAATGAGAGAAACTTTGATACAGTAGGAGGTATCAAAGTTTTGATACCCCCTATGTATGACAAAATAACTTACACAAAAAGTATAAATAAAACAAAATTTTGTTATAGTCAAGATTTGAACCAATGACCTCCTAAATACAAGTCTAGCATTGTAACCACGACACCACAATAACATTCTCCGTGT
Source organism: Iris pallida (assembly GCA_029216955.1). Lineage (NCBI taxonomy): Eukaryota > Viridiplantae > Streptophyta > Magnoliopsida > Asparagales > Iridaceae > Iris > Iris pallida. Next base: position 1,360,249 of record JANAVB010014600.1, read on the forward strand.
TTTATTAAACGGAGAATAGCATTCTCCGTTTTGAATTACACGGAGAATAGCATTCCCAGTGTTAAAAACACATTAGAATATTCATTCTCCGTTTTAAATTGCCGTTTTATTTGTAACGGAGAATTATATTCTCCGTTTTGAACTGCACGGAGAATGTCGTTTCTAGTATTAAAACGATTGAGGATTCTATTCGCCGTTTAATTTGGAACGGAGAACGGCATTCTCCGTTTAATTTAAAACAGAGAATAAGATTCCCAGTGTTAAAAATACATTAGAATGTTCATTCTCCATTTTAATTTGAAACGGAGAATGATATTCACCGTGTCATTTGAAACGGAGAATAATATTCTCCGTTTTGAACTGCACTGAGAACATATTTTCTCCATTTTTGATATTCTCCGTTTTGAACTTGGAATTTGATATTCTCCATTTTTATCTAATTGTCTTCTCAAATTTTTGCATTGGAGAACATATTTTTTATCTAATTGTCTCGTGTGAATGACATCTTGCCACATAAGAAAGACATTGTCTTAAGTCAACGACGTTTCATTTTATTCTATTTGCTCTTTGTTGCTATTTCGCTTTCGTACTTTACAATTACGAAAATCGTGACCCGATTTTTTACAAATTCTACAAATTCTAGGCTTCGGGATAGGCTGACTTTCTGTAGGCTGGCTTGATTTTCCTTGAGAAGGCCTTCCTTTTGTTGCTACCGAATTTGGCACTTTTAAAGCTTCATGCACTCCATGAACTGCATTAGCTACCATTTGTTCTTCTTCACCAATATCGGTCACCATTTCTTTCAACTCCATCAGAACAGACGACATCAACTATGTTCCCCTCTCTTGAATTTTGCTTGATTTTTTACAATAGTATGTAAACAGATTAACTTGTTCATTAATACCACCATACCTTCTGCTCTCAATACTGTCTGGGTGGATGAATCTTCTTTCTGAGCCAGGTCCGGAGAGATAACTCTCTTTGCAATCCTTGAGCCAACGAGATTTTATCAAGTTCTTTGGAATATCTCCAATTTGCAATCTCTTCATTGCTGAAAAATATGCCTACAAGGAATCCCCTTTGTCTCCATCCACAAGCATTCACAATTTATGATGTTGTCGGCCGGATCAAATGTAACCTTCCGGTTGACACTGTTTGGCGACATATACTTTTGGACAGTGCAAACTTCTGCCTCTCTTATGATGTGATGATGGAGAACAGTATATGCATCAGAACGTGTGATTTACTTCTTTACCTCTATAAACACCATTTTAGTGTAAATTGCGGCAAATTTACCTTCCATTACGGCCATGCTAGTTTGATTCACAACTGGTATTGAGAGTTTATCAGTGACATGCTTACTCATATGGCCGTAACGTAAGGCCGCCAAACCGTAGTCACAATTTTGAAGGGCCTTCCATAGTGGCAGCTTCTCATTCAAAAACCTTTTCAAAAATGCGTTCATAGATTCACATCTATTTGTTGCAGTAGAACCGTCAAAATAATTTTCACGTAGGAATGTGTCCTCCCATCGCTCCCTTTTCTGTACAATACAGTGGTCCACTCATTGTTCTCTACATTATAATCTGTTAGCATCTGCTGCCAACGGTTTTTAAATTCTTCGACTGAATAGTACCTGTTTAGAAAATATGGACAGTAACTAAAGTTGTGATATTGTAACAACAACATACTTCAAAGTAAAGTAGCAAGTGTGCGATGTACCTTTTAATCAGAAGATTCAGTTTATTATGAAAACCCTCTCGGTGTACACATTTGGCAGCATTGTTTAGGATATGCCATGAGCACGTTCGATGAACTACGCTGGGCATTAAATCCTCAATTGCTTTATTCATGGATCTGCAACCATCCGTGAGAACTGTCACTGGTAATTTGCCATTCATACACTCTAGAAATTTTTCTAGAACCCAAGAATATGTCTCTGCAGGCTCATTATGGATCATTGCAAATCCAAACACACAAGTCATCGCATGATTGTTTGTATCCACTAGAACCACCAACGGCATTTGACTTCTATTTGTTTTATATGTAGAATCGAATGCTAGTGAATCTCCAAATAATTCGTAATCGAATCGACATGCACCGTCAACCCAAAAGAGATGGGTTAATCTGGAATCTTCATCTACCTTGTACGCGTAGAAGAAATCTGGGTCACTTCTCTCCTTAGATTGAAGAAATGTAAGTGTTGTCGTAGCATCAACATCGTCTAGTGCTCTACTATCTTGAGCTAGAGCGTTGTATAAATCCTTTCTCGTCCATCCAACCTTATCCCAGCCACCTTTCTTCTGGACAATTAAATTCCATATCTGTCCAGTCCCCATCCCTGATTGCTTCATAAGCTTAATTTCTTCCGACTCTGCGGGTGATATCGTACGATGGGATCTCAAAAAAACTGTTTCATAATCATTCGCCAGGATATGGTTGTGATGTACATGAAATTTTTTGACGAACCACATCTTTGTTTTATCGGTGTACCCAATACAAAAAATTGCTTTACAACCACTTCTGCTTTCACTTCTTGGCTCACGAACCCTGTTAGGAGCTTCCTTGTCTTTCTAATACTGAAACCATATGCTTTTGAATATATCCGGTAGAATGTCTCTGCTTCTTCAATAGAGTTGAACTCTAGGCCAACAATATCTTCTTCTAAGAGATGTTTTGGATCTTTGTTAATGTTGGCAGACTGTAATATTTTTTTCATCGTCGCTGCATCGAAATCCAATGGAGATTCACCGTCGTCCCTAAGAACAGAATAAAACAAAATAAATATTAGAAATAAATGTAAAAATATAATGCATTTCTTAAATCCATTAGAAAGGGTGATGCGAAATAACATTTCGTTGTTTGCGTTGATGTCGTCGTCGTTATGATGCATTCTTCTATTGTTTTCTTCATCTTGTTCTTTACTGTCTCCTAAGTTAACATCTTCCAAACTTTGCTCATCATCCAAATCATCTGACAGTCCTCTTGAAAGAAAGCTTTCTTCATCGACTAAATCTTCCACACGATGATCACTTTCTCCATGTGACGTCGACATTGAAGAAAATAGAGTGTGTTAGAAACCAGCAGAAGAAACGAAGGACAAGAAACAATACAAGAAGAAAGAGTAATGCTATATTCGTACCTCCAAATTGTCCCTCTAATATATAGCCCTCCCATCTGATGTGGCATGTTAAATAATAGTGTGTGTCATCTGACATGACTGATGGCATGGCAAATTTTAATCCAAAAAGTTAACTATCCAATTTTTTCCATAATAATTTAACGTTAATATCAATGTTAATTTAATGTTAATATTAATTTATGTTAATATTAATGTTAATGTTAATATTAATATTAATATTATTGTTAATGTTAACGATAATATTAATATTAATGTTAATGTTAATGTTAACATTAACTTTAATGTTAATTTTTATTTTTATTTTTATTTAAAAAAATTTTTTTGCTACGTCAGCTGCCAGATCAACATATCACGTCAGCTGCCACGTAAGGATGGACAGTTTGAAAGTACAATTTGGAGGTACAAAAAGCATTATTCAGGAAGAAACAACTTCCAGCAAGGCAACAACACAATCTTTTCGTCTTCCTTGTAACTCCGTCACGTGGCCCTCTTTTGACGGCTCATGAAATTTTTTGAGTGATTCTAGGAGCAAGCATAATTTTAAGGAAACAACTTCCAACAACACAACTTTCTCGTCTTCTGGGTACATGTATTATTAAATTGTGTAGCTAATAACGCATGAGGAAGCATGCAACAACATTCTCCACGTGACCCTCTTCTGTAGGATAACGCATGCAGCAGCATTTAATGCTACGAAACCCTATTGTCTTGTTATGTGTTGTGTATCCTATGTGGCATGAGGCAGAAGACAATATCTTGCATAGGCGGCTATATTCACAAATGACAATAAGTTTAAAAAGTCATCTCCAATGCAAAAAAGTATTGAGAAGACAATACAAAGTAATTTTTTACAACTTCCAAGACAACTTTTACTCTTCTAATGATATGGTATCAGTGTTTATTATTAAATAGTGTAGGATAACGCATGCAGAGCATTTAATGCTACGGGATCTGTTGTGTAAGGAACACAACCTGTGAGAGAGAACCCGAGAGAGAGAGAGAGAGAAAGAGAGAGTGTGGGAGATGGGATAAAGAGGAAGGATCGAGCTCGACTAGATTTTAAACTTAAAAGTCAATTTTTGGTTATCATTACTAATAACTAGTTCGCACGTACGAGTTTAGACGAACACTAACCGAGCCCCGAGCAACGTGACATCAGCTAGCTAGGTTTCTAATACCGTGGCATTTCTGTTAATTTAAAATTTACAATATTATTGAAACTAATATTAATACTAAAATTTAAAATAGTTTTTGATTTAACATTTACTTCAAACTAGTTAAAGCTAAAATTGTATTCTTTTTTATTTAAAATATAATTGGAACTACAATTAATATTAACATTCGCTTGTCCCGTAGTTTAAGTCGTATTTTACTGCTTCTTGCTTAAGTCTATGCACCCAAAGAACTTGATTGTTCAAGTCGAATGCGTGCACAGCACGTTCCCTCGATGCAAGGCTTGACGTAGCCCTTGCTTGTCAAGTCATTGCACGAACACATTAGAAAAGAGTTTTGTTGGGCTATCGAAGTATAGCAAGCACCGTCCCGTGTCACGTGCATTTGTTAAGCAGTGAAAGGGTGTGAAGGCCACTGGCAATGTCAAGCCATCACGGACTATAGACGGGTTAGACGACGACCCTTTTGCGGCAGGCCGAATCGGTCCCTTGGCCTAGGAATGGATTGGTTGAAGGAGCAATACACAAGAATAGACTGCCATATTGGCAGGATTATTTTTTGTATTCCCGGTGAGGCAGAGTTTTTATTTTTCGGTGAGGCAGAGTTTTCACCATCGACTTGATTCCAGAGACGGCACCAGGATTGGAGAGAATCTACAGGATGGCACCTTCAAAGTTGGAAATCTTGTACAAGATGATTGAAGAACTCAGAACCAAAGGATTCATTCATGCTAGTGGATCGCCTTGGGGAACACCGATGCTTCTTGTGAAGAAGAAGGATAGTACGTCAAGATTATGTGTTGATTATCGTACATTGATGACTTATTTGATCAGCTCAAGGGAGCGGCTGTATTCTCGAATATTGACTTGCGATCATGAGGGTACCATCAGATCAGAGTCAGAGAGCAAGTCATCCCGAAGACATCATTCAGATCGAGGTATGGACATTGGAATTTCCTTGTTATGCCATTTGGAGCGACCAGTGTGCCAGCCGTATTCATAGACCCCATGAATCGTATCTTCATGCACTATTTGGATCAGTTCGTGATAGTGTTCATAAACGACATCTTAGTCTATAGCTGTAGTGTTTCGTCCCTACATCGTGCCCCGTACTCCGTCTACGGGGTGCGCGAGAAAGGAACACTGTCGCTATCGATTCGATCGGGACCGATAGGTCGGGATCGATTGACTCGATCGAACGGGAACGGTTGAATTAAGATCCATTCTCTCGCCTGAAGTAAACTCAAGGTGAGTGGCTGACCCTCCTCTTCTCGACCCCCTTCCTAGATAAATCGATTATGTTGTTGCAAATGAAAGGATAAATGCAAGGGCACAAATATGAAAAAGGGATTGAGTTTTCAAAGATAATGTAGGCTATGTCTTAATAACTAAAAGGAAAATATATCTTCGCACGGTTATGGACAACTTGTCGACAAGGCGGTAGTTTCTTCGATCAGCAACCCGGGGCCACGGGACCGTTTCGGCCTAGGAGGAAACAGGGTATAGTCGTGCATAAGGTTTCAGCACAGGTTAAGCGGGGACTTGCATCGGAGCTAGCTACTTGTGTTGAAAGGACCCCGATTAACAAAGCTATACGTCCAGGATGGCTTGTGATGCCAGTGACGTCGAAGAGGGACGAGGCGAAGGAGGTCAGCCACTCGCCTTAGACTTGCTTCAAACGAGCGACTGGTTGGCTGCGCTGACGTCGCCTACGCGATCACCTGCAACCCGCTGAATATGGGAGTTGGTTCTAGGGAAGCCATTCCATAACGTGGAATGGATCTTAATTCAACCGTTCCCGTTCGATCGAACCGGCCGATTTCGACCTATCGGTCCCAACCGAATCGGTAGCAATATTGTTCCTTTCTCGTGTACCCTATCACGACCCGCACCCGAAGTAAGGGCATGAGTGCATGACAGCGTCCCAGCCTACACCGCAGAAACGACGTAGAACGCTGTCTAGTTCTACTATCTTACAACAGTTATAATATCAAAACCTGTCGAGAACGATAACTCCGAATGGAGGACAAGCAATGACAATATAATATACTCAATAAGCTATAATATTGTTGCGACCGTCCAGTGTTGGTATTTATGTATGGTATTTATGGTGCACATCATCTTAATTCAACCGAGTAGTTCAAAGGAAGGAATTATGTATGGTATTTATGGTGCACATCATTAGGACGGGTTGCGACCGTCCAGTATTGTGATAAGCTATGATATCAGTAAGTTTGGGGTCCTTCGGATATTGGGCTAGCAACCCGTATCGAAGCGATCATAGTCTTACACATAAGGATGCCAAAGATGCATTACGGTACGAAACACCGTGACCTTCATATAGATAGGACCGGTGGACTGAGATTAGCGCTGGATGCAGGCGCAGGGCCTGCCACCCTTATGTATATGTTTAAGGTTACGGTTGGTTGGTTGAGTGAAATGATATGATTTCTTATGTAAAGTTCTAACCTTACAGGCTAGGCGAAATGGGACATATATGAGCAGGATCACTATGTTTATGTTAAGATTATGTCTAAGTGTATCTGCCGTAGCGACACGGTAGTGGACAAGTTCAGGATATGTTTGGCTCGAGGCGGGGCTCGGCTTGGACGTGCCGAGGCATGGAGTCCTTAGCGTTCAAGAGGAGCTACCGCATTGGCGTTCGGACTTGCGACATGGAGATGTTCAGCCGAAGACTACTTGTTGGCTATAAAGAGGCATAATGTATGGAACAATGTACTCCTTTGTGAGCTAGAGAGATCATGAGCGTTGTAGCCAATTGGCATGTTAAGTTGGGCTATTCAGAGCCATTGTAACCTTCAGTTCATTATCAATAAAAGAGATTCTTGTTGTATACTACGTTTTCCTTCCGCTGCTTATGTTATCAATTTGAGCTATAAACACTATTGTGAATCTGTTATCTTGCCTTGCACGAGCGCAACTCCCGGCTCGTACGGCATCACGCCCCAGCGAGGACGATGATTCGGGTAAAAACTTGATAATGATGAAGACGGTAACTCGATCGACAATCGTAAGTATCGAGGTATGATCGGGAAAATTTAACAGTAGCATTAATATTAAATCTACATTGACTTTTCTGTTAATTTAAAATTTATAATATAATTAAAACTAATATTACGAAAATGCTATTTGCTCCCAAAAAATTTGGATGATACCATCTTCCATTATGTGGCATATGACATGGTTGCTAACATGACAACTGACATGACAAAATTTAACAATAAAATTAATATAAAAATTAACATTAATAGTAAATAAATAATTTAATATTAAATTAACATTAACATTAATATTAACATTAATATTAACATTAACATTAGCATTAGCAATAACATTAATATTAATATTGACATTAACATTAACATTAACATTAAAAAAATTTGGAAAATTAATTTTTGGGGTTAAAATTTGCCATGTCAGCTGTTATGTCATCTGCCATGTCAGATGTAACATCCAGTTTCTAAAATAAGGATAATTTTGAAATTTTGTATTTTAATTTATTTAATTATGGTATTTAAAATTTTAATATAATTTTTAGTGATTTTTAATCATTTTAAAACTATTTAAATCATGGCTTATGATTTTGGTGTTTGGCTAGTGTAACCGTAGAGACTGTCTGCCCTAGAGCCTAGCCATGTGATTAGGATATTTAATTGGTACATTTTAGCCTAGAGGGTATTTTGGTCATTTTAGGATTTATTTGAATTTATTATGATTTATGGGAATTTCTGTGAATTTAATATTAATTAAATATTGCTATGTGTTATGTTAGTTTTGACTAGTTTGAGACTTGTAGACTAGCCTAGAACCTAACCCTAGCTATGGTAACCCTAGCCTAACTTGAGTTAAACCATTTTAGTCATTAGAGATTGGTTTTAGAATGAGGGGATTAGATTTAGTGAAATTAAGTCATGACTTATGGTTTAATGCATGACTTGTGATTTAATGACTTGTGAATTGAACCATAGGCCCATGACTTAAGCCCAAACCCCAACAAGCCCACCCATGGCAGCCAACCTAGGGTTTTACACCCTATTTAATGCCTCTTCCATTTGTTCTTGCCTCTTTTATTAATTTCTCCAAGTTTTGAAGAAAGAGGTTTGTCCATTCTTTCCCAACCCATAGATTATTCATTTTAATTCTTTTTCCACTCTAGTCTTTTGCATTAGTTCCTAATCCAGCTCTATTTCATGTCCATGGAGAGAAATCTCAGGTTTGGACCAATTTGGAGAGTTTGGCTAACAAGGAAAAACCCCATTTTTGGAGCTTTTTATTAGAATTTCAACATATAGGTAAATCCCTATTCCCTCCACCAAATTTAGTTTTCTTTGCATGGATAGGAAGCCCTAGGTGTCCCCTAGCAGTAGATATTAGATTTGTGTCGTTTTGTGTCCGTTTGGTGTCCGTATCGGACATGTGTCATGATGTGTGTATAGGTGTTTGATTAAATGCCACAAAGGATTTATTTTTCGTATTTTTGAATTCTAATTTCATGGATCTCTAGATCTAGGTATGTGTAGTAATGTTTGTGTAGACTGAGATTACTTTCGTGTCTTTTTCGTGTCGGGATTGGACATGCACACGCGCACAGCAGGCTGCGCACAGTGCCCTGCGGCCCGTGTCCTGGTCTGCTCTGGACACGACACTTCACGCCACGAAATTTGACATGGAGACTCCCTACATGACTGACACGAGGACTACAAAGTTTCGTAGGACCTCGTTGAATGGTTTGGGAGCAATCGAGCCCACACTGATTCGTGCACTGTGCACACACACGAAAATTCGTGTCTGATACGACCATTTTTCTCCTGACACGACTTACGTGGACACGATACAGACACATGTACACGTCCCCCTAGTCTAGGCGTACACGTGTGCACACCCACATGTTGTGTCGTGTCGTGTGTCGTGTTCTACAGACACGTGTACGCGTGCACGACACTGTCTAGTGCACGGTTCATGTGTCTATGTTGTGTTCTGTTTGGACACTTCGTGTCCAGTTTCTTGGACACGAATTGACTCCCCGACACATGTGCACATGTGACTCACATCCGTGTACACCTGTTTTGGACTTTGATTAGTTTTTATGTGATTATTGGTTCGAAAAACATTTTCACTGATACACTGAGTTCCAGCTTTGAGTTTCTGAATTTAAATCCTGTTCTAACTAATTCCCTGATTAGTTTCAATGAATAATTCGATTACACATGTGTAATAGTTTACAGTAATGCTTAATTATGATTTTGATGTTCGATTTCACTTCCCATTCCCACTGATACTCCCTGAAATCCTTACACTGTTAACCTATTTTCCTATTGACTGAAACATGGTTTAGTTTTTTAATTGATTAGGAAGTTAACAAATCTACACTATGCAGTCTACATTTAATACTATAATCTAATAGCTTAGAATAAATGTAGATGAATATACTCACATTTCAATTTTTATTTGATTTTATTTTCTGTTTTAAACCATCAATCGATTCCAGTTTTCAAACCAATTTTGAATGTCATTGCCATGTTTAATTCATTGTTAGTTCACTGATACATTAATCTGAGAATGGAAATTGGGACTGAACTTGATCATGTGAAAACTGAGATTTTGATTCTGGAATTCCTGAAATTCACATCACTGATTTTGAGCACCTTGTTCCACTCGACACACATGTTCCTCTACACTACACTGCATTTATTCATCCCCAATATGTCTGAGTATAGTTGCATGCTAGGTTTGGTTGTTAACGTAGGATTTGGGTTTTGAAATGGGTGGACTGATTTTGTGAACTGTCAACCTGAGAACTTTTGAAAACCTGAGTATATGTATATATGTATGTTGATAATTATTTCATGTTTGGGTGATTGGAGAGAGGCTTGTGTTTGATTTGGGATTTCGGATTCAAGAGTAAGGCTGTGAACTGATGAGTTCACATATTTGTTTCCTTGACTGATATTGAATAACTGAGATGCCAGTTAATGGCAATTTGTTGCTGTGGTTCACACTGAACCCTGGGACACTACACACACACATACACAAGATCACATGACCTGCTAACACTCATTTCCTGTCACCTGGACACATCTGTCACTTGATTCCTAAGACACTGAACACACACTCTCATGTGTAGTACACACACACAGAACTAAGCACATTACATCAACACCCATCTACCTTGTTTTGATTTTGCCCTGCATATTTGGATGCTTGGTCCTGTCATGTTTGACCCTTTGGATGTCAGATCCATAAAACTCTGTCCATACTCCACCCTCATTTAGATGTTCAAATATTTTGAATGCATGGTTACCTTCATGTATAGACCATTAACCCTCTATTGTATGTTGTCCCCTTGCTCCCCAAAACCTGCCAATATCAGTCCTTTACACCATGCACTGTCACATGTATAAATTGACACTCACTTCCCTCTCCTGTACACTTGACACACATGAGATCACTCACACACCCACACAAGCATATGCCCTTGAACACACACATGTTAGCACTTCCCCACACACATGCCACTATGTTAGCACACACACACACACAAGCATGATTTTTCCCCTATCTTTTATATGTGTACATATGTATATATATTATATGTATACCAATGTGATATATGTGATATAATATAAATATTATTTTTGCATATATAATAGTATGTATATAGACATATAGGAATTGGTATGTATATATGGTACTTGGTATATGTGTTGCCTAATGTATGAATTTGGCTCATGGCCTGTGTAGTGTAGCCTATGGTATCCTTGTGTAGCCTTGTGTATGTAGAATATGCACATGAGTTGGGTTATGTGAACCTGTGTTACTTGAATGGTGTGTGTTTGCTCTGTGACTTGGAAATCATGTTTGATTGGCTAGTATAGGCTTGGTTAGGCCTAGTGAGACTTGTTAGACTTGTTTGGGCTAGGACTTGACCTAGTTGACTAATGTGGTTGACTAGAGTTGACCAAGGGTTGACTATTAGTCTAGTTTGACCTAGACAACATGCAGATGCATTGTAGATTACTATTATCATCCCCTGTATACATCTTGACTTGTGTTGTTCTAACTAGGAGTCAGGTACCTCATCTCGGACAGTACATTTACTTCAGACATTCAGATACGAGGCGAGTACATTCTCTGATCATTTCATATCCTGCTTAGAATTATTTTCCTGTATTAAATTACTTTACTTGATACTGTCACGTTGGTCACACGAATTAGTACAATATGGATCCCTCCCTGAGATGTTATCCCTTCAGGGAGCATCGGGGTACTCTATGTTCTGTGCGTTTCACTTACATGGCGTATCACTATGCTTCTTTGGTTCTTTGATCACTTGTGACATATACTCATATGATCACAGAGTCTTCTTTGAATCCTTATCCCATTTATTGGGTTTCCCAGAATTCCTATTTATGGGACTACTATGTACCACCCTTCGGGGGCTTATCACCCTTTGGGGGCTTACCACCCTTCGGGGGCTTATCACCCTTTGGGGGCTTACCACCCTTCGGGGGCTTATCACCCTTTGGGGGATTACCACCCTTTGGGGGCTTACCACCCTTCGGGGGCTGTTACATAGAATCATAACATAACCTGGTTGGATCTTTATGTATTAATTGGGGGTACGGGGGAGTATAAATAGCCATGTGAACAATTCCAAAGTAGAATAGCCATGTACGCCTCTTTAGTATAGCCATGTACAACTCAAGCCGTTCACATGTCGACTTTGTACTCTAAATCACTAGTCACTGGTAGCTCTTTACTTATAGTAGATATTTCTATTACAGTTTTCTCTCTCTGTTTACATACTGTATTTCTTCAGTATCTATATCTTACTTTACTGCATGATTATATTTTCTAACCTGCTATGAACTGTTGAGATATATTGTGCTCGCTCCCGTCCTGACTGGACCTGTTAAAAATTTTACAGAGGATGATGAGGAATCCTGCACCCCTTACTTTGGAGCTTGCCTAGATGACACTCGTGACCTGGACCCCTGGGGAGGTTCAGGCAGCTGCTGAGGATGATACCCTTGCATAGTATAGATAGCTTAGACTGTTTCTTTTCATATTTAGCTGTTGTCCTTGTTTTCAGAGTTGTATATTTTTAGAGATGATAAGACTTGTATTTCATTTCTGTTGTACCTCAGTTGAGGATTTTTTTTATCTATTTTATCGTGCCATATTCTATCTCTAGATCGTGATTGAGTTGTACCTCTGTGTTGGCCTCCTTATGGAGAGTATTTCATGTTAGCTAGTTATAGTTCATGACCTAGAACAGCGTTCTACCACCGACACTGCGGCGTAGGCTGGGTGCTGTTACGTACTCGTACCCTCACGATGGGTGCGGGTCATGACACATTTTTAGTGGTGGCCCATGCAGGTCGAGTTTGTGTAGTGGTATTCGAACTAGAGTACCACTACAGCCTGCAGTAGGATTAGGATTATTTTTGAGGTACTCAATCACATTAGGAAAACTCTTAACTGGATTCCTGCCATCTAAATTCCTGTTGAAGATTGCTTCCTTGAATAACTGTCCTCCCTTGAATTATCGTTTCTATCTCAGTATTGATTCCTTATTTGATCTGTCTCCAGGATGGTGATCGAGACACGATCGCATCGCTCTGGCTCAGCAGACGCTGGTGAGAGGCCTACCACCCCTCACCCGATTGTGGACGCTGGGACCACAGCACCCCCTATTTCTGCTCATATAGGAGCATCTGCAGCTTTTGGGAGTGCACCTCCACCTATCCGGAGGTCTTCCCCCGTCATTCCAGATATGTACCAGCAGCAGTTACCTTCAGGGACAGTAGATGCGGCTCAGATGTTTGCCTTTTTTCAGCGATTCTTGGAGTCTCAGCAGCAGATACAGCAGAGCCAGTCTGCTGATATCCGACAGAGCATACAAGATACTCACCAGTTGGTCAGGACGATAGTGGAGCTGGTGGCTGCTCAGCTACAGGGAGGCCAGATGCAGCCGTATCAGCCAAGGGCTCCAGACATCCAATCCTTTAAAAAGATGGGACCCCGAGACTTCAAGGGTACAGAGGGCATCATATACGCTGACGATTGGATAGAGCACATTGAGGAGATATTCCGATTGGCACAGATACCAGCAGGAATACAGATCGAGGCAGCCGCTAGTCAGATGCAGGACTTGGCCCGTACCTGGTACCAGACGGACCCGAGGGTTGGTACAGCCGGTCAGACTTGGACAGCGTTCAAGAAACTGTTCAAGGAGAAATTCTTTTCCGATACCGCACTCCGTACTTTGGAGGCGCAGTTCGAGAGTTTGGTTCAGGGGAACCAGACCGTTGAGGAGTAAGCTGGAGAGTTCAGCCGTTTGAGCAGATTCATCGAGGATCTTATCGAGGTCGAGAAGGCGAGGAGGTTCCGCAGGGGTTTAATCAAGGAGATCAAGTCATATACCAAGAGCGGCCGCGACGCCACTTTCGAGCAGATTCTGGTAGGAGCCATGACAGCGGAGGACGATCTTGGGCTGAAGGAGAAGAGGATGCGAGACACTCAGGAAGCTAGTGGCAGTGCGGTCCCGGCCAAGAGGCCCCACCTGCAGATTCAGCAGCAGTATCCGCATCAGATGTCCCGCTTGCAGTTTCAGCAGCAGTATCCGCAACAGATGCTACCTCTACAGTTTCAGCAGCAGATGCTACCTCTACAGTTTTAGCAGCAGTACCAGCAGCCGAGGGCCTACCTTCAGCAGCGACAATTCCAGGACCGCGTACCCTTTCAGTAGGCGCAGCAGCCGCAGAGGCAGCAGCAGACCTCGGGACAGCAGCTTGTTATCATTTGCCCATTTTGCAAGAGACCAGGGCACGATTGGGGCGAATGCCGGAAGAGGCTGGGCAGATGTTTGCTTTGCGAAGGATCCGATCATCGTCTGAGAGAGTGTCCCGAGTCATCTGGGTTCAGGGAGCAGGAGCTAGGGCTCCGGTAGCCAGCAGAGGGGATTACCCTTACCGACTCAGCAGGAGAGGTACATGCAGCATCAGCAGCAGGCCAGGGAAGGCCAACAGGGGCGAGCTTTCGCCAGGACAGTCGAGGATGCTCAGGCCGTTGGAGATCTAGTTGCAGGTTCCGTTCTTTTGATTCCATTCCGCAATTGCCTCTTATGCTGCCTTGAAAATTTCAATTCCCTCTGTTCCTTGTTAGTTGATTAATTCTGTCATGTTGTTCTTTTGTTTTGTTTAATTTTTCTCCTGAGATGAATCATATGGTCTAGGTCACCTTGGTTATGGAATCTAGAATCTTCGATGGTCGTGTTTAGCTGGCATAGTGAGGACATATAGTCAGATTTAGGACGTATTTCTCGGGTGTGGGAATTTAAGATTTTTGCTGCCAAGCATGCGGCAATGCGAAATTTTAAATACTATGATTCTAGAGGTATGTGCCTTAGTCGAGGACTCTGTGATTATCGTAGCCTTGCTCACTAGCACGACGAAGATTCTGAGTATCATGATTTTGGACAGACGCATATGATTATCTGACGGTATGTTTGAGACTTTGATTGTGGGGTGTTTGACCTAGAAGGACTACTACCATTTTAATTTCGAGGACGAAATTTTTCTAAGGTGGGTAGACTTGTAACACCCAGTTTCTAAAATAAGGGTAATTTTAAAATTTTGTATTTTAATTTATTTAATTATGGTATTTAAAATTTTAATATAAATTTTAGTAATTTTTAATCATTTTAAAACTATTTAAATCATGGCTTATGATTTTGGTGTTTGGCTAGTGTAACCGTAGAGACTGTCTACCCTAGAGCCTAGCCATATGATTAGGATGTTTAATTGGTACATTTTAGCCTAGAGGGTATTTTGGTCATTTTAGGATTTATTTGTATTTATTATGATTTATAGGAATTTCTGTGAATTTAATATTAATTAAATATTGCTATGTGTTATATTAGTTTTGACTAGTTTGAGACTTGTAGACTAGCCTAGAACCTAACCCTAGCTATGGTAACCCTAGCCTAACTTGAGTTAAACCATTTTAGTCATTAGAGATTGGTTTTAGAATGAGGGGATTAGATTTAGTGAAATTAAGTCATGACTTATGGTTTAATGCATGACTTGTGATTTAATGACTTGTGAATTGAACCACAGGCCCATGACTTAAGCCCAAACCCCAACAAGCCCACCCATGGCAGCCAACCTAGGGTTTCACACCCTATTTAATGCCTCTTCCATTTGTTCTTGCCTCTTTTATTAATTTCTCCAAGTTTTGAAGAAAGAGGTTTGTCCATTCTTCCCCAACCCATAGATTATTCATTTTAATTCCTTTTCCACTCTAGTCTTTTGCATTAGTTCTTAATCCAGCTCTATTTCATGTCCATGGAGAGAAATCTCAGGTTTGGACCAATTTGGAGAGTTTGGCTAACAAGGAGAAACCTCCTTTTTGGAGCTTTTCATTGGAATTTCAACATATAGGTAAATCCCTATTCCCTCCACCAAATTTAGTTTTCTTTGCATGGATAGGAAGCCCTAGGTGTCCCCTAGCAGTAGGTATTGGATTTGTGTCGTTTCGTGTCCGTTTGGTGTCCGTATCGGACACGTGTCATGATGTGTGTATAGGTGTTTGATTAAATGCCACAAAGGATTTATTTTTCGTATTTTTGAATTCTAATTTCATGGATCTCTAGATCTAGGTATGTGTAGCAATGTTTGTGTAGACTGAGATTACTTTCGTGTCTTTTTCGTGTCGGGATTGGACACGCACACGCGCGCAGCAGGCTGCGCACAGTGCCCTGCTGCCCTTGTCCTGGTCTGCTCTGGACATGACACTTCACGCCACGAAATTTGACATGGGGACTCCCTACATGACTGAAACAAGGCCTAAAAAGTTTCGTAGGACCTCGTTGAATGGTTTGGGAGCAATCGAGCCCGCACTGATTCGTGCACTGTGCACACACGCAAAAATTTACGTCTGATACGACCCTTTTTCTCCTGACACGACTCACGTGGACACGATACAGACACATGTACACGTCCCCCTAGTCTAGGCATATACGTGTGCACACCCACGTGTTGTGTCGTATCGTGTGTCGTGTTCTACAGACACATGCACGCGTGCACGACACTGTCTAGTGCACGGTTCATGTGTCTGTGTTGTGTTCTGTTTGGACACTTCGTGTCCAGTTTCCTGGACACGAATTGACTCCCCGACACATGTGCACATGTGACTCACATCTGTGTACACCTATTTTGGACTTTGATTAGTTTTTATGTGATTATTGGTTCGAAAAACATTTTCACTGATACACTGAGTTCCAGCTTTGAGTTTCTGAATTTAAATCCTGTTCTAACTAATTCCCTGATTAGTTTCAATGAATAATTCGATTACACATGTGTAATAGTTTACAGTAATGCTTAATTATGATTTTGATGTTCGATTTCACTTCCCATTCCCACTGATACTCCCTGAAATCCTTACACTGTTAACTTATTTTCCTATTGACTGAAACATGGTTTAGTTTTTTAATTGATTAGGAAGTTAACAAATCTACACTATGCAGTCTACATTTAATACTATAATCTAATAGCTTAGAATAAATGTAGATGAATATACTCACATTTCAATTTTTATTTGATTTCATTTCCTGTTTTAAACCATCAATCGATTCCAGTTTTCAAACCAATTTTGAATGTCACTGCCATGTTTAATTCATTGTTAGTTCACTGATACATTAATCTGAGAATGGAAATTGGGACTGAACTTGATCATGTGAAAACTGAGATTTTGATTCTGGAATTCCTGAAATTCACATCACTAATTTTGAGCACCTTGTTCCACTCGACACACATGTTCCTCTACACTACACTGCATTTATTCATCCCCAATATGTCTGAGTATAGTTGCATGCTAGGTTTGGTTGTTAACCTAGGATTTGGGTTTTGAAATGGGTGGACTGATTTTGTGAACTGTCAACCTGAGAACTTTTGAAAACCTGAGTATATGTATATATGTATGTTGATAATTATTTCATGTTTGGGTGATTGGAGAGAGGCTTGTGTTTGATTTGGGATTTCGGATTCAAGAGTAAGGCTGTGAACTGATGAGTTCACATATTTGTTTCCTTGACTGATATTGAATAACTGAGATGCCAGTTAATGGCAATTTGTTGCAGTGGTTCACACTGAACCCTGGGACACTACACACACACATACACAAGATCACATGACCTGCTAACACTCATTTCCTGTCACCTGGACACATCTGTCACTTGATTCCTAAGACACTGAACACACACTCTCATGTGTAGTACACACACACAGAACTAAGCACGTTACATCAACACCCATCTACCTTGTTTTGATTTTGCCCTGCATATTTGGATGCTTGGTCCTGTCATGTTTGACCCATTGGATGTCAGATCCATAAAACTCTGTCCATACTCCACCCTCATTTAGATGTTCAAATATTTTGAATGCATGGTTACCTTCATGTATAGACCATTAACCCTCTCTTGTATGTTGTCCCCTTGCTCCCCAAAACCTGCCAATATCAGTCCTTTACACCATGCACTATCACATGTATAAATTGACACTCACTTCCCTCTCCTTTGCACTTGACACACATGAGATCACTCACACACCCACACAAGCATATGCCCTTGAACACACACATTTAGCACTTCCCCACACACATGCCACTGTGTTAGCACACACACACACACACAAGCATAATTTTTCCCCTATCTTTTATATGTGTACATATGTATATGTATTATATATATACCAATGTGATATATGTGATATAATATAAATATTGCTTTTGTATATATAAATAGTATGTATATAGACATATAGGAATTGGTATGTATATATGGTACTTGGTATATGTGTTGCCTAATGTATGAATTTGGCTCATGGCCTGTGTAGTGTAGCCTATGGTGTCCTTGTGTAGCCTTGTGTATGTGGAATATGCACATGAGTTGGGTTATGTGAACCTGTGTTACTTGAATGGTGTGTGTTTGCTCTGTGACTTGGGAATCATGTTTGATTGGCTAGTATAGGCTTGGTTAGGCCTAGTGAGACTTGTTTGGGCTAGGACTTGACCTAGTTGACTAATGTGGTTGACTAGAGTTGACCAAGGGTTGACTATTAGTCTAGTTTGACCTAGACAGCATGCAGATGCATTGTAGATTACTATTATCATCTCCTGTATACATCTTGACTTGTGTTGCTCTAACTAGGAGTCAGGTACCTCATCTCGGACAGTACATTTACTTCAGACATTCAGATACGAGGCGAGTACATTCTCTGATCATTTCATATCCTGCTTAGAATTATTTTCCTGCATTAAATTACTTTACTTGATACTGTCACGTTGGTCACACGAATTAGTACAATATGGATCCCTCCCTGAGATATTATCCCTTCAGGGAGCATCGGGGTACTCTATGTTCTGTGCGTTTCACTTACATGGCGTATCACTATGCTTCTTTGGTTCTTTGATCACTTGTGACATATACTCATATGATCACAGAGTCTTCTTTGAATCCTTATCCCATTTATTGGGTTTTCCAGAATTCGATCCCATTTATATGACTACTATGTACCACCCTTCGGGGGCTTATCACCCTTTGGGGGCTTACCACCCTTCGGGGGCTTATCACCCTTTGGGGGCTTACCACCATTTGGGGACTTACCACCCTTCGGGGGCTGTTACATAGAATCATAACATAACCTGGTTGGATCCTTGTGTATTAATTGGGAGTACGGGGGAGTATAAATAGCCATATGAACAATTCCAAAGTAGAATAGCCATGTACGCCTCTTTAGTATAGCTATGTACAAATTAAGCCGTTCACATGTCGACTTTGTACTCTAAATCACTAGTCACTGGTAGCTCTTTACTTATAGTAGATATTTCTATTACAGTTTTCTCTCTCTGTTTACATACTGCATTTCTTCAGTATCTATATCTTACTTTACTGTATGATTATATTTTCTAACCTGCTATGAACTGTTGAGATGTACTGTGCTCGCTCCCGTCCTGACTGGACCTGTTGAAAATTTTACAGAGGATGATGAGGAACCATGCACCCCTTACTTTGGAGCTTGCCTAGATGACACTCGCGACCTGGACCCCTGGGGAGGCTCAGGCAGCTGCTGAGGATGATACCCTTGCATAGTATAGATAGCTTAGACTGTTTCTTTTCATGTTTAGCTGTTGTCCTTGTTTTCAGAGTTGTATATTTTTAGAGATGATAAGACTTGTATTTCATTTTTGTTGTACCTCAGTTGAGGATTTTTCTCATCTATTTTATCGTGCCATATTCTATCTCTAGATCGTGATTGAGTTGTACCTCTGTGTTGGCCTCCTTATGGAGAGTATTTCATGTTAGCTAGTTATAGTTCATGACCTAGAACAGCGTTCTACCGCCGACACTACGGCGTAGGCTGGACGCTGTTACGTACTCTTACCCTCATGATGGGTACGGGTCGTGACATCAGATGCCACATAATGGAAGATGGCATCACCCAAATATGTTGGGAGCCCAAACGACTAATTGCTAATATTAATACAGTGGCATTACCGTTATTTTCCAATAGATTTGTGCCTTGTTCGGTCACACCCCTCGACGAACGGGTTACACCCTCATAAACGAGGGGTTAAATAGCCTTTTTCCAAAGAAGAGAACACATCCGACTAGAGAGAAACAAAGGAGAGAAGAAGAAGAACAGTCGCAAAGGAGAGGAGCAAGATCAACTGCAGCGGATGGGCCGTCATCCCTACCGAGATTCTCTCGATGATACTGGTACTGTCGGGGATGCCGGCGGACGAGGTAATGTGCAACGTAGCCCCAGTTTGCCGTTCGTGGTGGAAGGCACTCAACGTTCCCTTAGACTATTGGTCTAACGTCGACTTGGTACAGTGGTGCCGGTGGATCCAACAAACCGCTGAGATTAGTTTGACCGTAATGAAGCTCGTGGCTCGCAGTGGGGGATATCTAGGATCCTTCTCCGCGTACAAGCTCGACGAAGCAGCCTTCTGTTTTGCATGTTTAAGGCCAGTGCAAAATTTTGTTTGGTCTTATTCTAATACTTTATTTTTTCTATTACAAAATTTTACGTATACTTTTGTTAATTTCTATTGATATTTTCCCATTTTTATAATACAGTGGGAAATTTCTAAGGGTGCTGCGCATTCCGAAGTGCGACGTGAGTGATGAAACTTTCGTGAGACACTTGGAGTTTCTCCCGGTGCTGGAAGAACTCGACATTAGCTACTGCCTCTATATCACGTCGACTAGAATATTTTCCGCCGAAAAGTATTGCCACCATCTGGTCAAGCTGAGTAGGAACATGCCCCCTCCAGATTTCATGCTCATGAACAGATTCGTGCTGGACACGAAAAACGAGACGGAGGGAAAGGCCGTGGCTGATTCGATGCCGCGTCTCGAGCACCTACATATGGGATTCGGCATGTTCAATGGAGACACGCTGCGATCTATCATATGCAACTGCAAGGGTCTTCGCGTGCTCGACATACGTGGGTGCTTCAACGTGCACTTCGACGACGAACTCTGAAAAATTTGTTATTCAATACAGACGTTTAAAAAACCCTTTGATGATGTAATCCCAGTCCCAGGGGAACCTGGATACGAGATGTATAATGATTTAGATACCATCAATCATTCCTGGGGTGAATGGTGAAAACATTAGCATGCATGCATGCATGCATTTCTTTATATTTTTCACTAGTCTACATACAAGATATTTTTTATGAGTTCGATTCTCCATTTTGACAATTTTACTTTTGTCAATAATTTTTTACATGATTAATTTTTTTATAAATAAAATGGACTGTGATATAATGACGCCTAAGACGGCTCACTTCTGAGATTTCGACGTTTCCCAACACAGATTTTACCATTAATACAACATCTCAGTGTAATCATATCCAAGAGATTTCGACATTTCCCAACACAGATTTTACCTTATTCAAAATAAATTCTGACGTTGCAAATTCCACTCATATTAGTGGTATCAGTGCCAATTCACCATAATTAATGGTGATCGATACGAAAACATTGGTTTCTTTTTCACAACCCTTTAAAATATATTTATACAGCCAAACAGCCAAACTAATTCATCTTCATCAGCCTTCAAAACTAATTTATATAGATTCAAAACAAAACTAAACAGCCAAACTATTTAAAATTCACAACCCTACAGAACAGTCTCAAATGTACCATTCTCCGTCCTAAATGTACCATTCTCCGTCCTATATGTATCATTCTCCGTCCTACCTCCGTCCTAAATGTACCATTCTCCGTCCTAAATGTACCATTCTCCGTTATATATGTACCATTCCCCGTCCTACATGTATCATTCTCCGTCATACATTTACCATTCTTCGTCCTAAATGTACCATTCTCCGTCCTAAATGTACCATTTTTCGTGTTAGAGGAACGGAGAATGGCCATTAACAGTCCCAAAAATTATTCCATACTAAGTTAAAAGCATATAATAGCACCCAAAAAATATTAACAATAGAAAAATTCTACAGAACCCAAACCCCAGACTCGAACCTAGGCCTTCCATGTAAAAGCCAAACAGCACAACCAACTAAGCTTGGAATAAGACATCAATAATGCTAAGTCTACTATCAATTGCTTACAACACTCTTACAACTTTCACCCATTGCTGACATGTGGGCCGCCCACATGTCAGCAATGGGTGAAGGTTGTAAGAGTGTTGTAAGCATTTGGTTGTAACTGTAGCATTATATCCCCAACTTCCAATAAGGAATAAGAAATTGAATATCCCCAACTTTCAATAAGGAATAAGAAGAGTCGGTTAGGAACGTGTATATATATACATAGGGGTCCCCATTCATCTGAGTAGGCTGCACATTTAACATGGCACCAAAAAGATCATCTGGTTGGGAACCATTGCCAGAGTCTTCTTCCAGTCGTCGCAGAGCCTCTCCGCATGGAGCCCCCTCTGCGCTGCCTCCGGCCCATGACTGGCTGGCAGCGGCTGCGGACTTCCTGACCTCCTGCGGGTTGTCACTGGAGGTCATCGCTCGACCTCTTCATCCGGTGCCCAACTTTGACCTGTTGCCGATCACTCTGGAAGAACGAGATTCTCTGGAGAAGAGGGAAGCGTTTCGCCGCCTGTGCTATAGGGCGGGTGTGCGCACCCTGCAGGACTTTGCGGAGATCCTCCGCGAGGTCAGTGAGAGGTAGACCTCTTATTTTTCTATTTTTTTCATTTTTTACAGTTTTTTGTCCTCCTCTTGTATACTTCGTCGGAGAATGTTCCGGCGACGAAGCTGGGATTTAATGAAATATAATATTTTGTTAACTCAATTTGATTTCGGCTACAATCAAACTTTTACAACCTTCTTACAACTTACACCCATTTGCTAACTATAGCATTGCTCTTTATATATTTTTCAATTAACAAATCATGTTACGTCAAATCCATATATCAGCGACGATATCCCCATCAATGACTTGTTACGTCATAGAATTGATTATGCTGCCAGCGTCAATCTTGCAGTCAAATCCATCTTAAATATGATTACAAAGTAAAATAGAGGACAACTTTGAGTGTTTCAATTTTACTCTTTTCAAGTACATAGTCTTCTTATTTTCAAAATTTTAATCAAATATTCGAAAAATGGAAATATTGAGATTAAACTTCACATTCTTAAATATGTTGTCAAATTTTTTTAAATAAACATGTTTCCACCACGTTTTTTTTGCCAAATTTTTTAATAATTTATACGGAACACGTGGATATATACTAGTAATAATAGTAATAAATTTAATTTTGGAAAGTAGTTTTTAAAATTAGGGTCTCAAAATCCCAAAGGTTTATGTAGTGATTTCACATGGATATATACTAGTAATAATAGTAATAAATTTAATTTTGGAAAGTAGTTTTTTAAATTTAATAGTAATAAATTCGACCGTCTTATACTAGTAATAATAGTAATAAATTTAATTTAAGACTCAAAGCTATTCTAATTTTTTCCACTTCCTAAGGTCATATAAGACGGTCGAATTTTCTCTCTTCTTCTCTCAAACCCTCTTCCTTCTCCCAAACCCTCTCCCAAACCCTCTTATAATCAAAATGTCGCCGAAGAAACAACGACCATCGCCGAAGGCGAAGAATCCACAAAGGGATGCGATATAGGCCCGAAGGGCAGAACTTGCAAGGGCGACGAAAATCAAGATTATGGTCGCTAGGATAGAGGCCGAAAGGGCAGCGGCGGAAGCAGTGACGGCGGCAGCGACGATGAAAGCGGAGGCGGCAGCCAAGCCACGTGCAAAAAATGCTAAAAAATTTATTGCTCGACAAAGACCGAAAAATCTATCTTCGATACAGAGTCGTCGGAAGACTTAACTTGTGAAGATCGAAGGCGTACTCAAGCGAAGGCTAAGGTGGCAACGGATACGGAGTCATCAGCATACTCTGAGGATTTTGAATCCTCATCAGAAGAGAAAATTGAAGAGCAAGAGCAATCATCAAATAAGTCCCAGGCTGGAGAGGAGATAAAAAAATTTAAAGACTCTAAATCTAAGAAGATTTACATTAAATATTTCAAGAAAAATGCTGTTATGCCTGAAAGATCAATTAAGATGGATGATGTCGAAGACGAAGCTTTTCTGGATATATTGAAATTCTATCAATTGGAGAAAATGAACAAATCCTGTCTTGAGAAAATCTCCCAAACAATAGTAAGAAAATTTCACTCAAATCTTCCGGCTGAAATTAAAGAAAAAGAAGAGGATCAACAATTGGTGTTTCTGAGAGGAAAACTGATTAGGGTAAATGCTACTGTCATCAACGAATTTTATGGATTTGATCCAGTTTCCGAGTTTGATATGAAAGATATTGATAATATTTCCATGACGGATGCAATTCATGAGATTACAGGTGTATCAATGGGTGCCAAGACCCCTCAAAATGTATACAAAGATCAATTAAAAACTTTGTATAAATTGTTGCATGCCTACGTATCTCAAACACTCAACCCTACTGGACATGAGTTTTTCATCCATCCCGAGAGAGTAAAATTTCTTTATTATATGGAAAAGAAAAAAAGGATGGATATAGGTTCCTACATGTTCAGTAGAATGATTCTCGTGAAAAAATCAACTGCAAGGACAGCTCTCCCTTTCGGAGGATTTGTATTCTCGATGGCTAGTAAACATTTTGTCCCAAGCTTAGCAGAAGATGTTTATATTAAAAACAAAGGTCCCATGAGAAAACTAACCTTCACTCGAATGTTTAGAAAATGGACAGCAGCTGCAAGCAAACCATCAACATCTGGAAAACCATCAACTTATGGAATCAAAAACACTAAGGACAGGGTTGATGATCTATACAATTTTGTTGCTGCAAACTTTGAGAATGTCTTCAAAGAGATGAAGACTATATCCGACAACCAGAAATTGATTCTGGATAAGATTAACCAGATAGAGGTTGAATTTGCTGACCAAGAATAAGATTTTCCTTCCTTCGTGAAGAAGGTAAATGGGGCTAGCCCAAACTCTTATGTAAAAATACACACTGTAAACATTGACACTTTAATGCTAGTCATCACTTTGATACTTCTATTTATGTTTCTGGATGTCATTTCTACATATACAGTGAGTCCATACTGACTACAATTTTTCTTAATCCGTCCCTCAAGGTGTAGGTGAAGGATATTTTGAGAAAGAAGAAGAAAAAGAAAAAAAAAACAAGAAGAAGAAGATGGAGATGGCTATGAAGATTCATCTTTTGAGTTTTGAATCTTTTATTTCAATTTGGAAGTAATATTTGACTTGTAATATGGTTCTGAATATTTGTTGGTCATGGCGGTCAAACTAAATTTTGTGTTTGAAATATTGTAAGACTAAACTTTTTGCTTGTACTAAGTGCATAGTTCGTAATTTGTTTTGAAAATGTAATATGGTCTTAAATTTAGAGTAGGTCTGATATTTATTTGGATTATTGTATTGTGAATTATGCAGGTTCTATGTTGAATTACTAACGTGGATTGGGCAGATTACTGTAACGTGAATTATGTAGTTTATTGGACTTGGAATGAAGTATACTTAATTTGATTATAATTTTTTTGGTTGAAGCGTTTATTTGATTGGCAGTTGGCCTTCATAGATGATATTGATATTTTGGTGTATTCCTTTGATTTGCAGATGCCAATCACATATTTTATGAGTCCTGGGTGCATTCCTAGGGTTTACAGGTGGCCTCATTACGGATGCATTCCTGGGATCACTAAAACTTTATTTGATTGTAATGTGTTTTGCTTTCTGTAAAGAAATTATTACATCGATGCCATCAGTATGAATTCGATGTCAGTGCCTGTTCATCCCTTGTTATTGCTGAAGCAAAATTGTAATCCTGCCTGTTCATCCCTTGTTATTGCTGAAGCATAATTGTAATCCTGCTTGTTCATCCTTTGTTATTGCCATCAGTACATCGATGCCATCAGTATTGTCACGACCCGTTACCCAAATTGTTGGGCCGGGCCGAGCCATGTCCAGCCTACGCTTAAGATAAAGTGCAGTAAGCTGTTCTAGAGATAACAAGACAAGACTAAATGTGCTAACAGTTCTATAAGTGAAGAAGAATCATAAATGCTCCAAACACAAAAGTCGTCGTATATAGTGAAATATCCAAGTACAAGTAAACTGAAATGTAAAACTGGATACATGTCCAGTTACAAAATGGTATAGTCTAATACATGACTACACTAAGTATCCCAAGCAGCTAAGCAAACTAGACGAGTCTCCCCGCAGGAACATCCTCGTATGGCAAAACCGGGTCCTCGGTAGTGACTCCATAATACGAATCACAGAGCAACTCCTCCTCAGTAAGTATACCTACAACGTTATCCTGTCAGGACGGGAGCAAGTACAACCTCTACAACTAAAGTACTGAACATATAATGAAAGAGATGTACAACAAGAAACATGGTGTGATAAGTCTATAAACAGGAAATACTGGAAACATGGCCTCATGGTACAACTGGGATCATAGTATCATAGGGAACATGGCATATCATGGTTTAATTTGTCATTTCTACAAATGACCACATAGTTTAAAAGTTTAAAACCGTAGCATGTACGTGAATCGGTCAATAGGTAATAGGATGTACTGTGGTACATGTCAAGTTTTTCTGGTGTGCCCACACGTGCACGAACGGCATCGGTGTATATCCATACACAAACGCGAGATTCAGAAACATACGGCAAGGTCGCATATAGAATGTCCCCGAGCGCGGTAAGTACATACGGAGAAGGGGGTCATGTTCACGTACACTACTAACAGTTTCCCCTTAACCCGTTATTTAACATGTGGAAGATACGAGAGCAGTAAAAACATATGATAGATACTGGGAGCAGTATAAGCATGACAGGTACTGGGAGCAGTATAAAACATGTGAATACTCAGAGCAGTCTAAGGCATAGTGAAACTTGTACTGAGAACCCGTAAGAAGCATGTGAAGATATAAGAGCTATACTAAACATGGCCGGTACTGAAAGTGATACAACATGTGAAGACATAACTTGCTACCTCAAGGATCAGTCTTTTAACAGGGTTAATACATGTTCTAGCATTAAAAGACGGTAAATGAGTATGTAGATGTACTTGCCTCTAGCAAAACAAGCTGCGATAAAAGTGCTATGGATGTCTGGTAACTCGTCACTGTAGAAATACATACAATAACTTAGCTTTTACACTAAGCTAAAACACTAGGACACTAATTGGTGCGACATGACTTGTGATTGGGCACCTAGCCAAAACGATAATTTGGCACAGGAGACCAATGTGGGGTGACACACTATGTTATCTAACTTTCTAGGGTCTTTACACTAGTGAGGGATGGGGTTCAACACGACTAAAACTCCAAATAACACAAAAACTACAAGTCGTAATTAATCAACAAATAAATCAAAAGATCATTGTGTTCTAACAATTTTAGAGATAGGCAAAAAGCCTAGTTTTTCTTAAAGCAAAGTATCAAAGTGATCCTTATTAATCATAGAAATTTATTATAATTTTTCTGGAATTTATTATCCAGTACAAATATTTTATAAAAATCAGTTTTCCTAAGTATACAGAAAATGAGTTTTGGTTTCATATGCCAAACTAGTGGCAAAACAGTAAATTAAATACCACAAAAATTATACTAAATTAGCCAACTTGACATAGTATCTAAAAACTGTTTTTCCATAATTTTAGCAATACTTTAAGTATTTTTAGAAAATCAAAAACAGCATTGCACACAATAATTAATTATCTGCGTATTTTGTCCATGTATATAATTTGAACCAAAGTTCAAATACAGGACCCAAGACCATGAATCAAGTCCAATATGACTTGTACAGGTCTTGAATGTGTGAAAACACATTTGAGCCCAAATACCCATGCTAGGCTTGGACACCAAATGGTTGCAGTAATTTAAATATACAAAAAATACTAAGTGGTAGAAATGCAAAATAAAAATTAATATTTTAATAGGGCAAAGTTATGCATAGTGAAAAATATAAATACATGTGTTAAAAGTACATATATATTTGTAAGGAGAATACTTAATTTATAGAGTACAAATATACATGTATAAACATATATACATATATATAGGAAAAATACTTTAATAATAAAGTGTATATATATATATATATATTAATATGTATATACATGAAGATATATACATATATTTTAGTATATACATATATATACACAAAATTTACTAAATATATATACATATATATATAATACTGTAAAAACAGTATATACATATATACATGTATACTAATATATATATATATATATATATATATATATATATATATATATATATATATATATATATATATATAAAAGAAAAAGAAACAGAAAAAGGAAACAGAAAGAGAAAAAAAAAAAGGGGGGGGGGCTCGAACCCTGTCCAGCGGGGGGGGGGGGGGGGGGGGTTAATTCGTTCGGGCTGGCCAGTGGGCCAGCTCGGTGGGTTTGTTAGAGTTAGGGCTAGGTTTACATTTATTTAGCACAGAAATTAAATGGGTTTTTACCCGTTAAGCAAAGCCCAAACCCGTTAGTTCATGTTATGAGTCCTGTGTCCATACAGTCAAGGACACGAAGGACAGCCGAGTCTTGTGTCGGGGCTATGCACGACACGCACGAGTCCTAACTCGCGTGTCCGAGCACGGGGCTGGGGTCGTCGTGTCCGGGCGAACGAAAAACGTGTGAACGAGACACGATACGACACAGGGGAGGAGTGACACGTACGTGTCCGGCGTTTGAACGGAGTTTCGAACGGGCGATCGTCGGCTGGGGGCGTCGTGGTCGTGGCGGAGCGGTGGCGATCGACTCGCCGTGCTGTGGCGAAGCTGTCGACGGCGGTGGTTGTGGTGATGGTCGAGCTGAGGGGAGAGAGGGGGTCATTTATAGGCTAGCTAGGTCGGTCGGGGGGCAGTGAGCTGGCCGGAAATGGCGGGGGAAAGTAGGTCGGCGGTCGGGCAGTCGTCGGTCATCGGGCAGGGGGGTGGGTGAGGGTTTTACACTTAGGTCCTCAGGATTTTTGGAATTTACGAATAGGTCCCTAAGTCACTAAATGCAAATATAAATTTGCATTCCACCCTTAAAAACAATTCATTAATTACAAAATACTATTTCAATAATTTAATAAATTGCATACTACCATAAAAACAATTCTAAAAATTACAGAATGATATTAAAACAATCTAATTAATTGCAAAACTTAATTAAAACATTTTAGGAAATTGCAAATTGATATTTTAACATTTAGAACTCATTTAAAATTCATTTAAAAATTCTAGAAAAATTCCTAAAAATCTAATTAATTATTTTAAGGCTAAAAATAACATTAAAAATTAATAAACAATAATTAAATAAAATTTTGAAAAACAGGGGCTTACAAGTATGAAGTCGATGCCAGTGTAATGCATAATGTAATGTAAGAAAAATTCTCTTTGATAGTAGGTTAATTATATTCAAACACTCGCAAAAAATTTTGTGCAGCCATACAGTGGAAGCCTGATAAAATGATATTCGAATTTTCTTGAAAATGATTTAATATTAAATGAATATACTATGGTAAATGATATTAAAAATATTGTAAATATTTGGTAAAAAAATATGAGATACTTGAACATTTCCAGTCCTAAATGTACCATACTTTGTTAAAAGCACAGAGAGTGTCCATTATCCGTTTTCAAAGAACGAAGAATGACCATTCTCCATGTTAAAGGAACGGAGAATGGCCATTCTCCGTGTTAAAAGCAAAGAGAACGGCCATTCTCCGTCCATTCGCCGTGTTAAAAGCAAAGAGAATGGCCATTCTCCGTCTATTTACCGTGTTAAAAGCAAAGAGAATGGCTATTCTCCGTGTTAAAAGCAAAGAGAATGGCCATTCACCGTCCAAAAAAAATATTCTTTTCAAAAATATTATCATTAGAAAAGTAAAAAGTATTTCGTCCGATCAATACAGATTTTTTTTAAAATATGTAAGCAGATGATCCGCCCGACCTCAAAAGCAGGTTTCCTCAGTTCACCACCACCACCATGACATGTAGCTTTATTAACAAAATATTAAATTATTAGATGAAAAATAAGATTTCTGACAATGGCATGGACAGTAAAATTAGAGCGGCGCCGCTGGTACTTCTTCTTGTTCGAGGAGGTTTCGACGACGTCCGACGCGAACCGGACCGATTCTTCTCGGCGCAGCTGGTACTCCCCGTTGTTCTAGGAGGGCTCGACGACGTTCGACGCGATCCGGACCGATTCTTATTTCCTTCTTCATCTCCGTTTCTCTTTCCACCACAACCACCAACACCACAACCACGACGGCCTGTAACCAAAAAAAAAAATTACGAAATATTAAATTGGATGGACGAAAGAGAGAGTAAATATGAGTTAATTTAGGGTGTTCATTGAAAAAATTAAAGTGAAGAATGACCTGCTAAAGGAAGTTACCAACAGGTCAAAAGTCTAAATCAGCATTAAATGATGTTTCTACACTATTATTCAATCTGAACCATTGGATCAACATCCAACGGTCCAAATTTCGGATGTATCGATACATCCTTTTCCAGGAGATGTATGGTAGAACGACCCATATATATATATATATATATATATATATATATATATATATATATATAATATGGTTACGAGAGATGCATGCGGCCCGAGTGGTCAGGAGTTCGAATTCCAGTGAGAGCGATTCTGGAGATAATTTACCTGGTTCCAAAAAAAAAAAATATAGCGGGGATCAAAAGATCCGTTCGCGGAGTCCCGACAGAGTCCCGTCCCCCTGCTCCATCGGATCGAGCGGGGCCCACGCGGTTGCACGATCCAATCACCAAGGAGCGCGGGACTTTGGCGGAGCTCCAGATCCGTACCCTATATATATTGTTTATTTGTGTATTTATGACATAAATTTTAAAAGGTAATAATTAAAAATTATATAAATTATATTGTAAGTAGGGTCATGTAATTGGTGTTGTGGTCAATTTTTTTTTAAGCATAACAAATAATTTGGAGGGAAATGATAAAAGGAGAGATCATATAGAGCATCACAACCACAACCTTTGATTACACCACCGTCCCTGCATCCATCCATACTCTTCCTCTCCAAATGACTCTCCTCTCTCCTCCTCCTCCTCCTCCGCCCATCTCAACCGGCACCCCTCGCCGCCGCCACCTCCATCAATCTCCCAACCCCGACACCAAACCAGCAGACAGCCACGCCCGGCCGCCGTCCGAGCCGCCCCGCGCGCTCGACGAGTTCGCGCTAGCGGGCCTCCTCAAGGCCAGCAGCGCCCTCCTCGCCCGGCAGCTCCACGCGAGGTCCGTCCGCGCCGGACTCTGCTCCGATGTCGGCGTCCGCACCTCGCTCGTTGCGGCCTACTCCGCGTCCGGCTCCCTCTCCTCCTCCCGCGCGCTCTTCGACGAGCTGCCCCCGGCCCTCAACGCCGACGCGCCCACGTGGAACTCCATGATCTCCGCCTACGCGCGCCGCGGCCGCCACGAAGAGTCCCTGCGCCTCTTCTCCTCCATGCTCGGAGACGCGCTCCTGGTCCCGACCGACGCCACGTACGTCGTGCTCGTCGGCTCGTGCGCGTCCAGCGGAGACGTCGGCACCGGGAAGGCGCTGCACGGAAGGATCGTCAAAGCGAGGACGGCGTCGGCGGACGAGACGAAGCTGCAGAACTGTTTGATTACGTTCTACGCGAAATGCGCACGGCTCGGCGACGCTAGAAAAGTTTTCGACGCTACCGTCGGCGGCGGCGGAGGCGCGACGAATGTGGTTTCGTGGAACGCGATGATCGCCGGCTACGGACAGAACGGGGAGGGCCAACTCGCACTGGACTTGTTCGGCAGGCTCGTCGACTCGGCCGCCCGCGGCGCGGCTGCGGAACCGAACGAGATCACGTTTCTCAGCGCGCTGAGCGCCGTGTCTTCTTCGAGAGTAGGAAGGGAAGTCCACGGTCGGATCATCAGTCTCGGGCTCGAAACGGAGACGAGCATCGGCAACTCCCTCGTCACTATGTACGGGAAGCTCGGCGAGCCGGCGAGAGCGAGGCTGGTGTTCGAGAGCATGCCCCGTCGGGACTGCGTGAGCTGGAATGCAATGCTTGCCGGATACGCGCGGAATGAGGAATGCGAGAAGTGTCGCAAGCTGTTTGTGGATATGCGGTTGACGGGTATCGAACCTGACGACCGCACACTGACCGTTCTTCTCGGTGCAGTGTCGTCGGAGTCTTCGTCGTCCACGGGTAGGGAGATTCATGGGTATCTCCTCAGAAGGTCGATATCGGAAGAGCAGAGCGTATCGGTCTGCACCGCGATCGTAGCAATGTACGCGAAGAGTGCTCGAGTAAAGGACGCTGAGAAGATATTCGAGCGAATGCGCCAGCGCGACTCGCATGCTTGGAACGCGATGATGGACGGGTATTCGATCAATGGTCGTTGCGACGAAGCGCTGTCGCTCTTCGTCGAGATGCTCGACAGGGGCTTCGGATTCGATCACCTGACGATTTCGATTCTCCTCACCGTGTGCAGCAGATTGGTCTCTGTTAGACTAGGGAGACAACTCCATTCCGTCGCTCTGAAACATAAACATTCCGAGCTGTCGGTGGACAACGCCTTGGTGTCCATGTACTCGAAATGCGGCTGCATCGACGAGGCGGACAGGGTGTTCCGGCGGACGACGAGGAAGGACGTGTTCTCGTGGACGGCGATGATCACGGGGTGTGCGCACCACGGGTTGGCTAGTGAAGCCCTGCGTCTCTTCGAAAGGATGGTAGGAGAAGGCGTCAAGCCCAACTCCGTCACGTTTCTCGGACTGCTTACCGCCTGTGCTCACGCCGGTCTAGTGGAAGAAGGGACTCGCTACTTCGACGCGATGCGGAAGGAGAGCGGTAGCGAACCGAGCATCGAGCACTACGCTTGTATGGTCGATCTCTTCGGCCGGTCGGGTCAGGTGGAGAGAGCTGCAGCTATGGTCAAGACCGGGATTTCGCGCTTGGCGCCGAAGCACGGGTCTTGTGTGTCGCTGTGGAATGTACTGCTAGGGGCTTGTCACGCGCATAAACAGCTAGAGCTGGGCGAGCGAGCGGCGGCGAGGATTCTGGAGCTCGAGCCCGAGGACGAGACCGCGCATGTCCTTCTCTCGAACCTCTACGCTTCCTTCGGATTGTGGAGGGAAGCAAACGGAGTGAGGAGGAGGATGAGAGAATTAGGACTGAAGAAAGAGGCTGGACATAGCTGGGTGGATGTCGGACGCAGAAGGCACGTCTTCGTTGCCGGAGATGTCTGCCATCCGAACACCGAGGAGATATACGAAAACCTCGTAAATTTGGATGACAAATGCAGAGGGTTAGGATACGCTCCCATGACCGAGCTCGTGCTTCACGATGTCGGCGAGGCTCGGAAGGAGGCGATCCTCGGTTCTCACAGCGAGAAGCTGGCCGTGTCCTTGGGGATTCTACAGACGAGGACACGGAAAGGCACGATTCGGGTGATCAAGAATCTCAGAGTCTGCGGCGATTGCCATAACTGGATGAAAATCGTTTCGCAGGTCGAAGAACGAGAGATTGTTGTGAGAGACTCCAAAAGGTTCCATTCGTTCAAGAATGGGAGCTGCTCATGTGGGGATTACTGGTAGCAGACAAGGTTGATACCAGAAAGTAAACAAAGATTATTTACAAGGATACGGCAAAAGTTGATCAGAGCTAGCTAAATTCTGGCAGTCCTAGCAGCAATATGGACTGCCAGAAAATGTGGCACATTTTCTAACATTTTCTGACAGTCCATCTCGTTTTTGACTGGACTGCCACATTTTCTGACAGTCTATAAAGTATCTAGGACTGTCAGAAATTGTGGCAGTCCTGGACTGTCAGAAATTGACTAGCCTTAATCAACTTTGGCTGTGCCCTTATAAATAATCTATAAACAAAAAACGTTCCTGCAGATTCAAAGATACACTTTGAGACGGGAAAGTTTTATGCAAAATATCGGTACACATCATAACTTTATTATTACTTTCCGAGTAATTCAAACATCCATTTTTACTACAAGAAAGACTCAGGTGGATGCAATTTCCTTGATTGCCGAGATGATTGGATCGATAGCCTGGAAACGACGCCGTTCCTTGAGAAGCATTTTTGCGCAATTAAGGGCACGGCGCTCACAATCTGCTCGCTTGCTAGCATCAGGAATCGCTTCAAAATCCTCGACATGAGCTATACCAACTATCCTCCTGCAATAACGGAGGTTCTCTCCCTTTTAGTAATCACGGGGATAAATTGTGAAGTTTGAGCAAAAGTTATGGCACAGTAAAGGTATACTGTAAGTAATAGTCATGGTTCGACTTCCATGATTGGTTAATCATGCAAATCTATTGTCAATGACACAAGATTGACGCTATTAAAATCTGCCATTTCCATTGACAATATCAAGTCCTCGAGGATAACATCATGTAAATAGTTCAAAAGTTATACTAATGGGTTATGTCCGTAGCAGTAGCAGTAGCAGTAGCATTAGCATTAGCATTAGCATTAGCATTAGAATGCATACTTACGCATGATAGTTATATAATGTGCCTTGGAAGTTCAATTATGTTTGGAGTTTCACTTCAACTCTCCCACTACAAAAATCTATACATGGACACCTCTTCACTTTTTGCTACTCCTTGGGGCTAAAGCAAAAGGTAGTTGCCTGAGTAATTTTTTTTTCCTCGTTAAATTAGTTCAAAATGAATGATAAAATAATTGGAGAAGATGCAGATTCAACTTTATTATATACCAACTATTGGTAATATTTTCTATAGTTATGTAGAATTCTCATTATAGAGGTCAACACAACCTCCAACATAAGCATACACTATTCGCCTTGAACAACTTGTTGATAACAAATCAAAAAAGTATAGTAAAGTTTTTAAAAAGATTTGCGAATTGCTTCTATCAGAATGACTTCATGAAGCATGATTGACATAGGAGACATAAAAAACTAGAGACTTTGACTCGCAACAGGAAAGCTTTGTAGTACTAAATGATATAAAAGGCATAATTCAAGGAGATTAAAGAGATGACCTTATCATCTTGGCAGCACCAAATCCAAGAGCATCGTGGAATAAATCGTTCATATACTTCTTCTGGGCAAGCACCTGAAGCTCTGGCGTATTGTATATGGACAACAGATATGCTTCACCATTTCCATCTTTGTGTTCATTCCATAAAGAAATAAACTTGTCCTGGAAAAGGTTCCAAGTTTCTACTATGGTCTTCAAAATCCATTGCTTGTAACTCTGCATGCAAACATATTTCATCACAACTCATTTCACACCATATTTTAAGTTCGTATTTTCAGCCAATATTATATAAATGGCTCTGGCAAACACTAGAATGCAATCTAATTATATGCTAATATACGTAGCGTCTTATAGATGCTAATATTCATAGTGTCTTGTATATAAGAGAGATGCGAGGAAGTATAATTGGCAACAAAAGGTGTGTACATGATGCTGCAAGCAATAGTGTATATAGAGGCAAAAGCCACTAAATTAAAAATAATAAAATAAAATAAAAAAGCGGAGTTTATAAACAAGCAGCTTGTACCAAGGGTAAAGTGCAAAAAAACCCTCCTTAGACACATTTCGCAAAATAATACCTAGTAGACGTTTGCAGCAATTAAACACTCCCGCAATAGATATTTTGATCAAAATGCTCCTTCCCGTCTACTAAGCGTTTGGAGTGAACTTTAGTGGCTGTTTTAAAAAAAAATAATAACATACCCAAAATACTAGTACTAGGTTACTGGACACATCAACTAGCCATTTGTACCAATTTTCAATATAAATCAGACAGATTCTGCTGGATCAGTGCCAGGTTCATTGGCAATTAAAGAAAAAACAAACAAAAAATCAGAATGGCGTACTTGTCACTCGTTATCAAGAAAGAAAGAAGAAAACGAGCAAGGTTAGGGGCGGGTCTATAAACCTAACCGGACTGACACGATTCCACACTGTTATAACTTAAAACAAAGGTTGGATTATGTGGGATCTGTATTTTACCGACCGGCTGTGGGATCTGTATTTTACCGACCGGCCCAGACCAGTGTTTTAAGTTATAGATAATGTTGGGCCGGGTTAGATAATATAATGTTATATGGATCATCCATTTCAAGTTTTAGATATATAATCTGTGTTGTCATATCCTCTGGTAGAATCATGATGTTAAACAAGATAATAACCGAAAGCCATGTTATTCCACATAGCTAACTGTTAATTGGTGTATAAAAATGTCTAGGTATGCTATATTTGTGGTAAATGTATGCATACCAATTGAATGGTCAAATAGCTATACCTTCGCTAAAACAATGAGAAAAGGAAAAAACAAAATGACCAACTTTTTTTCCTTATGTGACTCAAGGAAAGAAAAGCAGAAGCAAATCATAAGGAATCACAATAAATAACCTAGGTAAGTATCTGCGGAAAAAAAACAGAACATAAACTGGCACTAGGGAGCAGAGTATAAGCATAAAACTGTAGAAGTAAATATAAACCAGAAATGAAAAAAGTAAATTTCTGTAGAGATCTTGTACATACTTCACGGTCGTTCCCTTGACCAGCATGTCCATCTTGGGAAAAGAAAGCCAAAATCAAGTTTCCCAAAAAGGCTCCTATGTCAAATCCCATTGGTCCATAAAATGCAAACTCTGGATCAATAACCTGTGTAGAATCAGCAGTCACCATAACTGAACCAGTATGGAGATCTCCATGTATGAGAGCTTGGGCTCTCTCACAGAACCTACAAAACATTTATAGGACCAAACGAAACCTTAAAGATGATTAATAAACTTAATAGATATATGATACACCATTAGCACATACATGGACTTCAAACCAGCAACTTCAAGCTTTAAATCATTGTCTCCACGAACAGCCTCTGCATCCTTATCCAAGTAAGGAGAAGTCCACCGGTTATGTTCAACTACTCTATAAGGATCAGAGAACACAACCTGCTCAGTGAGTCTACAGAGCTCCACATTCCCGCAGAACTCAGCAACTGAAATGCAATATGAACATGTTAATAAGGCATTTGACTACATATAAGAATACATCTCCTTAAACTTGCTCAATCTGGGATGTATAAATCATGGGTTGAAGTATCAGCTGAAACTGATACATATCAGCCGTTTCTCTTTAGTTTCGGCAGATACTGATCCAAACCGTGCCAAGACATTACTTCGCCAGTACATTAAACTTCTTCAAGATAACACTTAAATATACAATTTGTGTGTGAAAAGAATTTAGTGGCATTTAATCATCTACTTAATGTGAATTTGTCAGAATCAATGTTCAATTATATAATATACTAAAACAAGCGGCAATACGGATTTCAGCAAGGAACAAAACCTATACCAAAATCATCACCAAATTATAGAAATCATGCAAAAAAACCGTGTTCAACTTCAATATTTCATGTATTATATTTTAAATATTTCTTAGAATTACTTGAAGTAAAAAAATATAGCACTGAAACTCTCCTCTGAGACTGCTGAAATTTAAAACCAAAGTTCAGTATCGGCCCAAACTGATACATAAGGGCATTTGGCATCTAGAATTGGAGGGTCCAAACCCCATAAACCCCCTGAAACTGCCAAAACCGATACTCATAAGAAGCGTAGGAAACCAAGATTTTGAACATTTCTTAGAACTCCAAAAGAGGGGACAACCATAAGAGAAAGTCTGAGCCTTAATATGACAAATGCTTCTTAAAATCATTTCTAATATGCGAGAAAGGATGTGACTGGACAAAGAATTCAATTACTGACAATAACGAGCTTCTAATACGGAGTAATACAGATTATATAAGAAACCAAAGTTTAAAAATATTCCTAGTGAAATTTCTCAGATTAAAGAAAATAAAACAGTAGCGCACGCGTCAAATAACTACAGAAGCAAGTCCTGTGGTCACAGCAGGACACCATATTAGTGAAAGCTTTGTGTAAATACGATAACCAAAAGGAGCAGCGAGGATGGTTGGTGGTTAGTAACACCTGGTTGTCTATTACGTAGACACCTCTGTCTTCCCTCTAGAATGGAATCTAAAGGAAGAAAGTTATTTAACAACTTATAATGTTCATTGTTTAAAAAGAGTTTGATAATTAACAACTTAGAAGAAAATCTTTACTGTTTGATACAAAGTAATATTAATACAAGCATCATTATAGGATCTCTATTTCAACAAATGGAACCGGGTGGCTTCAAGTTCACAACTATTAAGTTTCTAGTCCAATTCAAACATAGCTTTTCGCAGCTCAAACACATTTAGAAACTAAAAGTGGATTTTGCTCATCTTACACTCTGCAGCATCTGTTACATATGTTGCAGAACATACCTTCACGCTTATGCTCCAAAGTAGAACGGTAGAGAAGAGATGTGAAGAAGAGTGTTCTCGCCATATAGGTTGACATGTGTACGGCAAGCAGTGGATATTCAACTCCAGCAATCAAACCTTTCCGTAAAATGATATGTGGAGGCTTCAAGTATTGCATTCCAATCAAGGACATAGGTCGGTCAAAATGGTAAACTTCAGGGACATGATCAGGACACAAACTGCCATGCTGTCTCAAGGCTAGGGACTCAAAATATGCTCTCTCCTTTGTCATTGACCATGATTCTCCTACACAACGAATGTAAGGAAGGGCCTGTCATGTGATGCAGAAAAACATGATTAATTTGGTCAGCATTCATCATATGAGAACTTTGGTTGACATTTTTATGATATGAAATGAGAAATATATAGCATATACAAGACAATGAAGCCATGACCAGAAAGACGAAGACAGTTCAAATACCCATACTTCACACTCAGCGTCAGATATCTTTATATTACTCTAGACAAACTTTTGGTAAAGCGAGGTTCTAGTTTTAACTTTTTAACTTATTCCTTGCAAAAAAGTAGAATGTTCAAAGAAACTCCGAAGAAATTGTTAAAATATAATGATGAGTACAAATAGTTACAGAATCTGATCAATGAACATATACAAAGTAATGGCCCAGACCTCTCACTCAAACTTAGTAAGCCTTGGATTACATGACAATACAAAAAACAAAAACAAAAAAAAAAAAAAAAACAAAAAACAAAAAAAAAAACAAAAAAAAAAAAAAAGTGTTAACATGAGATACAGCTGATAGTGAATGAGATGACTTGGATAAAAGATAATTTGGGTCTACTTCTTGCGTAGTAAGTTACATCGTTATTTTACTAAATCGTATGCTTTAGAGAAGCTTACAAATACAAAGTGTATGTTAACATGATATACAAGAGATAATTTTATGAGACGGCCAAGATAATTAAAAGAAAGACAAACAACAAACTAACAAACTAATTTAGGCATATCTGCGGCATAGTGCTATAAATGCTTCTTTGTTGTTGTTGTTTGTTGTTGTTGCTGCTGTGTTGATTTTTGTAGTTAGTTGTTCTTCATGTTGTTTCGAATTGTAAATAGATACCAGAAATTTTCTAGTCATTGTTGGCATTTTGAAATCTTTAACTATAAAGTTTTGTAGTTCCAATTAGTAGAAGAAATCAAGGCTGTTGTATATAAGGTGTTCAGTGTTCTTCACCAAGACCATAATAACGACATTTTTCCTAGTATTTTTCATGTAGAGTGTTCAGTACCAAGCTTTCTTTTGAGCAAACAAAGAGCAATACTGATAGTTTATAACTTTATATAAATAAAACATCCAAGAAGACTACGTGGTTGTTTTCTAAGGACAATGTCCAAAATGACACTTGTATTTTGGTAATCCTTTTGCGAAGAAAAACTATAAAACCACGACAAAGATGCAGGACTTTATATTGTCTACTTGGAGAGGGCATCAGAAATCTATCACTGATTATAAATTTCTGCCCGAATAACTATCCTTTAACACAAATTCCTAACAAAGCAAATTACAATAACAAACCCCATTATACCAAAATTTTAGGCTTGGCTAAATGAATCCTTATCTTTCAGTCATCTCTGTTAAGGTATAATCTCAGCTCACAATGGGGAAAGCATATGCAAGTTATATTAGGTCTACCTCGAGCTCTAGAACTATATTCAGTATTGATGAATAGAATATCATTCTTGCTTACTAGAGCAATTATCTGTCCCATAGCACATGTCCAGACTATTTCAGACGATTTTTTGTGCACTCATTTATTATTTTTAAGATATATCTCATCTACATTGACTTTCAACCATTATAAGCTTTCAATATGATGCTAAAATTATTTGCTAACAAGTAACAAATAAAACAGATCAAGGACATATCAAATGGAACTGCCGGTTCTGACATTAACAATATAACAAGATAATACCATCATAGTCGGTGTTGAATTTTACATTAGACTAGGAAAGTATTATTGCAGTCAACAAATTCAAGATATATAATTTAAATTGGCAATGTACTTGTACGCGTTAGAAATTCAATATGTAAAACGTGTAATTTAACATATTTACGTACTTCCTGGATGAACAAATAGTAGAATTATACACAAGTTATATCTACTGGAATTTGGAATGCAATGAGACCTAAAGAGGAGTTGATCTACGAGGCATGATATCGGACATGGCCAGATAAAGATGGGTTTGGTACAACTTATGAAAGCTGATCCTTTTTTTTTTTCTTTCTTTCTTTCTTTCTTTCTTTTAAATTTCTGGTTTTCATGTGGTGCTTACGAAACGAGGGAGGGGTTGCTACCAAATTTTTGCTTATCATACACTTCCTTACAAAATAACCCCTTGGGTTTTTATGAAATTGAATTTTATACATCTACTTTGTTATTAATATAAGTCCAATTTGATCAATTTCAATGATTTAATAACTGAAAAAGAATACTTTTACCAAACACCTTAGAGATTTTTAATGTGGGTTTTCAATTACTATACTCATCAGCAGCCTATCACATCAAGTTAAATAAGTAGCTTATGACAACAATTCTCGACAAGCCAAAATTCCAAAACCAGCCAACCCTTAAGAGGGAATCCTAATTATTTAAGAAAAATATATTAGTGTCGTACCATTTTATAGTCATTTTCTCCTTTGTGTTTCTTTTAGTCAGTGATCCTATCCTTCTTCGGCAACCAAAATATATATAAAAAAATCTAGCCACCCATCAATTATCGCCTTCATTGCCTTACCCGAACTTTTCTAGCCCTTCAATCACGAAAATCCTAGTATTCATATGCTCTCTCTTACCAATAGCCTAACCAAACCTACTTACAACCACACATTTTTTGTGAACTCCAACTCCTCATCTTCTTCTCAACTACTTCTCCACTACTTTACCAAAGCCCCAAGCACAAAGTCTCTTTCTCGTCTTTCCTCTACCATGCTATTCTCCACCTGAACAAAAAATGACACTACCCTAGACTTGACCACCCGGATGACCCAACCCTTCATATATCTATTCTTCCTCCTCCTCAACTAAGATCCCCTTCAAACATACACTCTAGTCTTGTGGGCACGTAAGCCCACTTCCCAAGGCATTTACGCCCACAACGACAAAATGACACCATCTAGTTTCTTCTCGGAAAACCTTCATTGGTTTCCCACCCTCTCACTGAGAATCCGATCAGGGACTAAACCCTAAGGCCGCGTTTGGTTCACGGAATGGAAAGGAAAGGAAATCAATTCCTTGTCATTTCATTTCCTTGGGAAATTGTTATTTCTATCTATTTTCCTTTCCGGTGTTTGGAAGGTGCAAGGAAATTAAGAGGTAAAGTGAATCCTTAGTGTGGGAAAGTGAATCATTGTGTGGGTGGGGGAACCATTCCCCCCCCCCCCCCCCCCCCCCCCCCCCCCCCTATTTTTCCTCTCTTTGGGGATCATTTTCCTTTCCGCCCCCCCCCCCCCCCCCCCCTCCCTCCTTCCTCCTTTCCCTCGTGCATCCAAACATAGGAAAGGAATAACTTTTCCTTTTCCAAGGCCATGATTCCGTGAACCAAAATCGCAAAATCAAGTTCACTATGCAAACCCTAAAACGGACATACACCAATTTCACCAAGAATTTATGAATCAACCAGCAATTATACAATTATACAACACAATAGAACAACTTCACGATGAATTTATGAATCATCCAGCAATTATAAAATTATACATAGAAGAAAGGACCTGCTTGATGACGAAGGATCCGCCGTTGGGGGCGACGACTATGTAGACGAAGTTGAGATTCCCGTCGCCGACCTCCTTGACGGTGAGTCCGTCGAGATGCTCGCCGAGGTGGGAGGAGAGCGCCGGCGTGGACTTGATGTACTCCACCAGGGACTTCTCGTCCAGAGCCCTGAACCCTTCGTTTGCCGCCGCCATTGATTGGTCCTTGCTTATTCCTTTCTTTCTAGTTCTTAAATAGAAAAAAAAATAAAATTAATGGAGGATGAATGATGACTGACTGTGTGGAAGAATAAAGAAAAAAGAAAAAAATGTTCCCAATTCCACGTTTTGAATGGGAGAGGAAGACTAGTCAAGCTCATGATACATTGAATCTAGACCCCTAAAATAGTCGAAAATTCCTATAGGAAGTTTTTCGCATATTATTAAAATTTTCGAATTCGGATATTTAAATATTTTTCAGACATTATCTTTATTTGAATATAAATTCGTTAATATTCGATCCAACTTTAAATTATAAATTTCGCATATCGAATTTGGATATCCAAAATATTATATATATTTATAGTATAATATATATGTAATATATATTTATTACTAAGAAGATTAAAGAATTTTATTTCCAATTGAGTTTATATAATTCAATTCATTTATTACTTTTCCACCTCTATATTTTAATATAATGTATATATATAATGTTAATATATATTAACTATAACTTACAACATAAAATGAAAGTGCTCAAACATGTAGAGCAATATATATATGGCCGACTCAAATCGAGCACTCTTGAAATTTTTAACAGAAGATGAAAAAGCTAAAATATAGCAATATGTAGAACAAATCGGTTGAGCATTCTTGAAATTTTCAAGAGAAGATGAAAGGGTTCAAATAGAGCAATTGAATTTAATTTTTGGATATTCGGATAATAACTAAATTTGTAATATTTTGGATTTCAAATATTTGAATAATAACATTCGAATTTTTTTAGCTGATCAGATTTGATATTATCCGATGTTCACTAAACTACACGAATATGAATTTGAAGTGTCAAAAGAGACATCCGTTCAGATATTGGATCAGATTCGGATATTAAAATAAAATCGGATACAGACTCGGATATTGTCCTATTCGTACCGATAAGCATCCGTTGACACCCCTAATTGAACCTAATCTGCTTACTGACTGCGATGCTACCAGGTCATGTCGGGTCGGGTCGGTCAAGATATGCTAGTCTAAGACTCGTTAATTCTCGAAGTCCAAAGTGTTGGATTTGGATCCTATAATTGGGGATATGGATTCTCAGGAACTGTTCCGAAAGTAAATGTGAGACAACTTCTCAAATATTTTCGAGACAGCTTCTGAAAAGTAAATGGGAGTGTGTTGTCCAAAGCTTATTTTGGTGATGGAGCGAGTTTAGAATTACATCCATTTATATGTTAGATTATGATGTATATGAAAATAGAGCCATCAAGGGTGGCACAAGGAACACTGGTTAGAGTTGGTGAGGATTATTGAAGATGTTCTAAATTCGAGCTTAGATCTTACACAAAAAATAAAAAAAAATAAAAATATTTTTTTATAGAAAGCGGATCAAAAGTCTCCCTTAGAAAACCTCCTAAAAATCTCCCTCACTCTAATCCGTAATTTAATGTTAATATTAATATTAATATTAATATTAATGTTAATGTTAATATTAATATTAACATTATATACTAAAATTAATATTAAACTTAATATTAAAATTAATATTAACATTAACATTAATATTAACATTATTATAAAAAAAATATAAAAAAAATTAATATTAACATTAATATTAATATTAACATCAATATTAAGAATTAGAGTGAGGAAAATTTTTAGAAAATTTTCTAAGGGAAGCTTTTGATCCGCTCCCTTTTTTTATATATTTAATACCCTTATATATAATTCATTTTTTATCGGATTCAGATACTCGAATAGAATTTATGCACCATAACCCTACCCATTTAGCGAAACTTTTTAGGCCTAGAGGCCCTAGAGTCATGGAGTACAGGTATGGTCGGGACGGTTTATCAGGGTTCGGGCTTCGGGTTGGAGT
Organism: Iris pallida; assembly: GCA_029216955.1. Taxonomy (NCBI): domain Eukaryota; kingdom Viridiplantae; phylum Streptophyta; class Magnoliopsida; order Asparagales; family Iridaceae; genus Iris; species Iris pallida. Next base: position 1,404,356 of record JANAVB010014600.1, read on the forward strand.
GGGATTTTGATTTAAATTCGATACTAGGGAGGATGGCGGATCAAATATTGATGCTTGGGTTTAGATGAAATTGTAAGTTATATACACTTGTAAAAGCTTATGTTGCACGAACATTAAAAAAACGATTAAGGACACCAAAAGGTTATGGGATACATACATTTTTGAATATGTATAAGATACTAGTCTATATTGTACGAATGGGACCACAAGTACAAATCTGAAAATTGCTGAGAAATCCAATTTCGAAATTGGTTTGTATAAAAAATCCACCCGCAGGATGAGTTTTATGAAATGCTATATTTTCACGTTAAATATTTCAAGATTTTCTTTAGATGTTCTGTATTTACAAAAGTGTCATCTTTATAATACCATAACTACCATTCGCACAAACTCAGATTTGGATTGCGATTTTCGTCTTCGTCTTCATAAGAGATCTGAATTCCATTCCTCTCATCTTCAGGAGAGATCGCAAAGATCGTTCGTAGTTCACTGTACTTTTCTTCAGTCGAACTCTGATCATCGCTCATCATCATCGTGGAGAGATTTGAAGTTTTTCGACGGTTAGGTCAATTGTGGAGAGGAGATCTTTTTCTTCTTTTCCATAAGAGTTATCATCGTTTGAAAGAAGAACAAAAACTCTTGAATTTTTGTTCCTAACAAATTTTTTTCACAAAAAAAATAAAAAAATAGGTTTTAAGTTTCTGTCGACTGTTCTCCATCATTTTTCGTGTTAAAATCGTGCTAAAATAACGGAGAATGACCTTATCTATGTCAAAATGATGGAGAACGACCATTCTCCGTGTCAAAATGACGGAGAATAACCATTATCCGTGTTAAAATGATGGAGAATGACCATTCTCCGTGCTAAAACCATGGAGAATGGCCTTATCCATGTCAAAATAATGGAGAATGATCATTATCCGTGTTAAAATGACGGAGAATGGCCATTCTCCGTGCTAAAACCACGGAGAATGGCCTTATCTATGTCAAAATATTGGAGAATGGCCATTCTCCGTGTCAAAATGACGGAGAATGGCCATTCTCCGTGTTAAAATGACGGAGAATAGCCGTTCTCCGTGTTAAAATGACGGAGAATGGCTCAGTGATAAAATGACTGAGAATGATCATTTTCCGTCATTTTAGCACGAAGAATGGCTATTCTTGGTCAATTTGGTCATTCTCCGTCATTTTAGCACGAAGAATGGCTATTCTTGGTCAATTTAACAAGAAGAATGGCCATTCTCCGTGGTTTTAGCACGAAGAATGGCCATTCTCCATGTTAAAATGACGGAAAATGGCCATTCTCCGTGCTAAAACCACGGAGAATGGTCTTATCCATGTCAAAATGAGGGAGAATGACCATTCTCCGTGTCAAAATGACGGAGAATGACCATTCTCCGTGTTAAAATGACGGAGAATGGCCATTCTCCATGTCAAAATAACGGAGAATGACCATTCTCCATCAATTTAATAAGGAGAATGACCATTCTCCGTCATTTTAACACGGAGAATGGTCATTCTCCTTGTTAAATTGACAGAAAATGGTCATTCTCCGTTATTTTAACACGGAGAATGGCCATTCTTGGTCAATTTAACAAGAAGAATGATCATTCTCTGTGGTTTTAGCACGAAGAATGCCATTCTCTGTGATATTACCATAGGAAATGATCGTTCTCCTGTATTTTATGGCCAATTGAAACTTAAAAGGTGTAATGCATGTGGTTCGTATTACGTATTTTGGAATACGTGTATGTATTTATTCTTGTAATTGCATGATTTTCTTGCTTAATTTCCTTCCTGGGCTTGGTTTATTCTTGGTTTGGGTTGGCTTGGTTCGGTTTGGGATTGCTCTTGGTTCATCATGAACCAAGGGGTGAACCCCCTACCTACCACCACCACTCATATTTATTACCTATTCTTCTTCTCTCTCTTCATTAATCTCTTCTTCTTCTTCTTCTTCTTCTTCTTCTTCTATTTACTCCCTTCACCTACCAGAGAGAGAAGAGAGAGGTCTAGGCAAGTACAACTTGCTTCAAGGAGAAACTCTAATTTTATTGCTCCATTCTCTTCTTTACTACATTCTAAAATACTTTAGTACTTGACATTTCTAATTTCCATGGCTAGATTCTTGTAGATCTAAGTTTACTTTACTTTCAGAATTCTTGGGTTTTGATCTATTTAATCTTGTTATTTTCGAGTTTTGATGGTTCCATGTTGTAGAGAATTTTATTCTACCCAATTTTGACCTTTGAAAAGTTGGATTTGGACTTATTTTGACCAAGTTATGGACTTTGAAGCTTTGGGCTCAAACCATGGAGTTCTTGCTGATTTGGAGAAGACAGTGAGCAGTGCGCGAGCTTTTTAGCTTGCGCCACTGAGTTGCGCTTGCTCTTTAGCGCAGCGCAGTCTGACTCATACGCTGCCTTTTGGAAGCGTATGTCTTGCATACGCTGCCTTGATGAGGAGTCGTATGGACCTCATACGCTGCCTTGGCAAGGAGTCGTATGGACCTCATACGCTGCCTTGAAGAGGAGTCGTATGGAGTACATACGCTGCCTTTTGGAAAGCGTATGTCCTGCATACGCTGACCTGAGCGTAGCCTGACCTGAGCGTAGCCTGACTTGAGCGCAGCCTGATTACCCTGGATCTTCTATAGTCCCGTGTATTGATATTTTATTAGATATTTAACGTCCATTTTATATTCTTACGCCTTTTTGTCCTGAACTTGATAATCACGAATTTACTTGATATGTTTGGAATTGATAATTGAGCATGACGTGATAGTGACCCGTAGTGGTGCACTCCTGACATAATAACCTGACATGACCTGATAGTGGCCCGTCGTGGCGCACTCCTGACAAGTACACTTGGCATGATAACTTGACATAATTATCTTGAATAGCTGTTGCGACGGCTACCTGACATGACATGACCTGTATAATTAATCTGGACACCGTGGGCGATTGTGTTTGTATAAATAAACCAGTCATGTCTTGCATTATGTCTAGGACAGGGACTCCTGAGTACCACGGTCAGGAGTACCTACTAAAATGGACTAAGGCTAATAACTAGATTAATACATTAGTCATGACGAGATTTCCCAGCTACAGGCAATCCCGTTACCTGGGCACGCCTTGGGATCTGTAGCCTGCCGTCGAGTAGGACACATTTCCAGCACACTGTCATGTGTTGCACCCTTCAAGCTACCTAAGGGTACATTCGTTTCCTGGACGATGTACCCACCTGAATTCAACTCTAATCTTTTAACCCGGGTAACCTGGATGGACTGCAGGGCTTGTGGCTGTGGAATAATCTCACTGCATCTTGTTAGTAATTAGGCTTGTGACAACCCTAGTTAGTTAAAGTATCAAGCCGTAATTCTTGCTTGACCGTGAAATGATTGGATGGAGTCTAACCAGTCTAGTCTTGCCATGATCCTGTTCCAGATTATTGGATGACCAGAATGCTTGTACTTATTTTACTGATAAATGGTGAGAATTCCAAGTTCTGTTCAGACGAAGGGTTACAACCCCGGTCCTTATTTGGTTTACGGGTTGTAACCTGGTTATCTGAATAGTCCCATGATTATCTCATCGTATATCATCCTGTTATGCTTTTCCATATGTTCTGTCTTTTATTGATTCGGTACAAGATTGTCTTTTATATTCACCTGTCATGCTTTACTTAAATTACTGTCTCTTATTATGTAATTATGTTTTGTGCTAATTGCTGGTTTTAGTTCTTAAGTGAAGCCTCCTTTGTGGTACTTGCTCTTTCTGGGGTCTGACCCAGCTGGTTTTGTATGGCCAGATACCAGAGCAGCTCCAGAGGATCTACCGATTTTCCAGCCCGATGGTGAACACCAGGCGTAACCAGGGCAACGAGTGGGTTTATTTTTGCTCTCCCACTCTATTGTAAAATTATTCTTTTGAGGCGTTTAGCCGTCGAGCAAGTGTTAGCTCGTGTACATTTTACTTACTGTCTGCCTACGGGCTGTAACATGATTGGCAACCTAGGGTTGATCATGTATGACTAAAACTCTTGCTAGTCCTCACATTTTGTAACGACTAGCTTCATGATCAGCTGGATATGTAATGTTTGGGACGCCTTTCTATTGTATATTTGGTGATCTTACATCTTGTAACATTTATCTGCTTTCTTGTGATTGAGACGCTAGGCTTATTCTTGACCTTAAGAGACTGATGGCTTGTAGATAAACCCTCATATATCTAGACAACCGTGACCGTATGGTGAGATGGATTCCATTTCATTATACGTAGCTGGCTATGTCTGCCTCCGCTCTCCAGTATTCTGGTTCTGGGGCATGACAAAAGGACCATAACTTTTGACTGGGAGGTCGAAACGACGTCCGGTTTGTCGCAAAAGGAACGTATTTTCGAGGAGCCGGAGATTAACCGCTTCTCCGTTAGTCGGCCTTCCGAAATTTTAGTATTGCGAAAAAATGATGTTTGGACCTCCGTTTTAACAGTTTTACCGTTTGTCGACCTTTTCGAAATTTTTCGACGAGTTTTTGAAGTAAGGTTTGAAAATTTTTAAGAAGAAAACCTACATTCGAAAATGAGCAGCGTATGGAAGAAGAGGAAGTATCAAAATATTTTTTTAAGAGTAGTTTCGTGGGTGTTTTCAATAAATTAGAAGGAAGGACAAAAAGGTCATTCGGAACACCCTTTATATATTTTTTGCTAATTCTGGACGCATGATGAAATGTTATTGTGCGGTAGATTTTTCATAAAACTTTTTCATTTTTTTGGACATTTTATAAATTTTCCCAATACAAATATAAACACGATACAAATACGGATACAATTTTCTTTTGTATCTATATAATATAGGTAATAGTGAATGTTTTAAAGTTGTCATGTATTGTTAACTAGAAAGTTGCATTGAGCACCCAACAAAGAATGTGCTCAAGATATCTATGTAGTAGAACAGTCATCTTTTACAAAGGAATCCAAACATAAGAACCCACTACAATCAAATCAAAGTGGATATAGGCCCCCCCATGAGTTCTTAAAGATGCCAAAGCAGATTGCTACTTTGTGGTGGATATTTAGTCAACTGAAGAGGGAAGGCTACGAGAGCAGCTCTATTACTAGGAGGATGTAAGGAAGACATTACAATCACGTATGATAAACTTTAATGTAACTATAATTGTAATTATAATACAATCAAATAAAAAAAATTGAAAAAAATTATTTGATTACAATGCGATTACGATTATATTACAGTGAACCAAATAGAGTCTATGTTTTTGTTGGGTTTGGTAGAGTCGCCAAAGAAAAAAAAAAAAAAATGAAAGTGTTCTCAATATAAAAATCATAAAATTGTATATTAAGCATCCATTTTTTCTTAAATTGTATTAGAAGTATAAAGTTTGGAAAAACTATAAACCCAGCCCTAATATGTCCTAAAACGGGTTTTTGCATAATTTACGTCCCTCTGAAGGGCATATATTTTGCATTTTTTTCCCAGAGAACAGTGTTTTTCGAGAACATAAATACTATAAATAAAAATCCAATTTCGTCAAAAAAGTTGTCACTAAATTTCGTCACTAAAAGCTAAAGTTTGTCACTAAAAACAAATTTTGCCATTGAAAGTTAAAATAATCTGTCGCTAAAATTTTGTCAGAAAAAAAAGAGAAAATTTGAGTGGCACCCCACTTTTTTTACGCTTATTTAAGGTGCACCCCACAAGTTTACATGAATGTATGACACCACCTACTTTTGACGGTTTCAGTCCAAAACGAACGGTCAACCCTGTTGACCAATTTTTTTGACGAAAATACCCTCCTTATCTGTTCTCTTCTTCCCCGCGTCAACTATTCGTCTCGCCCCCCTCCGCCGTGCTCCGCCCCCCTCCGCCGTGCTCGGCCCCCCTCCACGGCGTCGCCGCACTCCCCCCTTTCCCCTACCTCGCCGCACCCCCCCCCCCCCCGCCCATCACCACCACCACCATCACCAACATCATCACCACCATCATCATCATCATCATCACCACCATCCACCATCATCACCGCCCCCCCCCCCCTCCCGCTCCGCCCCCTAGCCCCCACCGTCGCCGCGCTGCCGCGCGCTGCCGCCGCTACGTCTGCTGTGCTGCTACGTCGTCTGCTGCGGCGGCGGTGGCGGTGGGGGCTAGGGGGAGGAGCGGGAGGGGGGGTGATGATGGTTGATGGTGGTGGTGACGATGATGATGGTGGTGGTGGTGATGGCCGGGAGGGGTGCGGCGAGGTCGGGGAGGGGGGGGGGAGTGCGGCGACGCCGTGGAGGGGGGCCGAGCACGGCAGGAGGGAGGGGGAGGGTGCAGCCACGTGTGACGGGGAGGAGGAACACACAAAAGGAGATAAGGGCATTTTCGTCAAAAAAAAATTTGACCGTTCGTTTTATACAGAAACCGTCCAAAGTGGAGGGTGTTATACATTCATGTAAACTTGTGGGGTGCACCTTAAATAAGCGTAAAAATAGTGGGGTGCCACTCAAATTTTTTCAAAAAAAAATCAGTTAGCCTTCACTAGAGGTATACGTAAATTTTGCAAACAAATTTATGTCCTTTCGAAGGGCGTATTTGGACTGAGTTTATAAAATTTCCAGACTTTATGTTTTTGGTGTAATATAAGAAAATCTTAATGCTTAATATGTCATTTTTTGTATAAAAATAAGACTTTTTTTTTTTTTTTCAAGTTTTAGTTTCCCTGTTTTCATTAAAGTAGCTCACGATATTAAGTGGATGAAGTCGGGCCGACCCGGTAGGAAAAATAGTCCGGTGCCAACTCGGGTTTGAGGACCGAAAATCAAGTCCAACTCAAGTAAAGAGTGGAGAAGATCGATCCTAAACTTTGATCGAACCTTAATCGGTCTGACTCGAGTTTGATCAGAACGGTTCAGAATTGATTTTTGGACCGCCTAACCCACTTCACATCAAAGTGTGTATTGGGCCGGATGGTCTGGTCAAAACCGGTTTGGGTTGGTTCGGACCCGGTCAACGGACCAGCTCGGCCCGGCCCACATTGCATCCGGGTACGGGCTGGATCAAGTGTTAGAACCCGATAGTCCGATCCGGCCCGTACTCCCAACTGGGTTCAAGTTGGGTTAAACTTTTTCAAGCCCACGGTCTAGCCCGGCCCGACCCGATATATATTTGATAAAAATTCAAATTAAGTCGTGAACTGAGGATCTCCACAATCAATTCGTATAAACCTTTCTGCTAACCAATAATTCCAGTTTGATTTGTGTTAGAAGTGGAAACAAATATCGTATAAATTCAAAATTGGGTCAAAAGATGTCTTTTTCTTTTTAAGTTGGCCAGCCCACGGACTAATCCGGACCCGGTTCGGTCCGAACCTATCCGAATCTGGGACCGGACTGGATTTGGATTTTGTATTTCCCTGTCACCCCGGCCCAACCTGATCCTGAATCTAGGCTGAGCCCGGCACGGCCCAAGTCCAATCAAACCCGATCAACAATGGATTCAGGCCGGTCCAGGCCGGCCCGGCCCACCTCACACCATGAACTTCACATCTTGAATAATAACCTTTATCAATCATCAAGAATCCCCTAACCATTCGGGCTACCATATACCATGTATGCTACTTTTTTCCCATACCTACTGGATAGTATGCTTGTTGTCGTAGTCCACAGTCAATGGATAATATATATACGAAAATGATTTAATTATTGGCAAAATGTATTTCTCGTGCCACCATGCTATTATTTTAACACAATAATCTCTAAAGTAATAATAGCAAAATTAGTGAGAGTGTTATTGGGCCTAGGCTATACTTACAAGTAGGGGCTGAAAAATAACATGGCGTGATAAACATAATTTGCTTAACAAGTCGAGCTTGAAAACACGAACTCAAAAAAAAATTAACAATCATGACTTGCAAAGCTGAGACTACGTTTCTTTTAACTGCATGGCGTTTATGTTCGGAATCCACTGTCACTAACCTCGTACACTAAGGCCTCATTAGGTTCGCGGAATCTTCATGGTAGGAAAGAAAAGTGATTACTTTTGGGAAAATTTATGGAATGTCCAAAAACTAAAAAAGTTTTATGTAAAACCCACCGCTAAAAAAACTTTCATCGCGTGCCCAGAATTAGAGAAATTTATCCAAAGCGGATTCCAAATGACCCTTTTGCCCTTCCTTTTTTTTTATTGAAAACACCCACGAAACTGCTCTTAAAAAAATGTTTCGATACTTCATCTTCTTACATACGCTGCTCACTTTCGAATCTAGATTTTCTCCTCAAAAATCTTCAAAAATTCGTCAGAAAATTTCGGAAAGACCGAGACAAACGGCAAAAGTGCTAAAACGGAGGTCCAAACATCATTTTTTTGCGATTCTAAAATTTCGGAAGGCCGACTAACGAAAATATTGTTACTTTCAGTCTCCTCGACGATACGCTCATTTTGCGACAAACGGGACCTCGTTTCGACCTCCCAGTCAAAAGTTATGGCCCTCCAAAGTTTCAGCTAACTATAAAATGCAGGAGAATGGCCATTCTCCGTGTTAGAACACAAAAAATATTAATTTCGCATGAGGGTGGTCATTCTCCGTGTTAGTAACACGGAGAATGGCATTCTCCGTCTTAATTTACATGGAGAATGACCATTCTCCGTGTTAGTAACACGGAGAATGCCATTCTCCGTCTTAATTTACACGGAGAATGGTCATTCTCCGTGCTAAATTACACGGAGAATGACCATTCTCCGTCATAATTTAGACGGAGAATGGCCATTCTCCGTCTTAATTTATACGGAGAATGCCATTTTCCGTGTAATTTAGCACGGAGAATGGTCAAGAATGACCATTCTCCGTGTTAGCCATTATCCGTGTTAAATAAAACGGAGAATGACATTCTCCGTGTTAAATAAAACGGAGAATGACCATTCTCCGTATAATTTAGCACGGAGAATGGTCATTCCAGTGTTAAAACGCAGGAGAATGGACATTCACCGTCATTTTTTACAACGGAGAATGGTCATTCTCCGTCTTTTTCGACACGGAGAATGGTCATTCTCCGTGATATTAACACGGAGAATGACCAATCTCGTGTTAACATGGAGGAGAATGGTCATTCTCTGTATTAAAAAAGATGGAGAATGACCATTCTCCGTGTTAAAACCACGGATAATAGCTATTCTCCGTACTAAAATGACGGAGAATGGCCATTCTCCGTCACTTTACCACGGAGAATGGCATTCTCCGTGTTAAAACCCATAGAAAATTGTCATTCTCCGTGGTTTTTAACACGGAGAATGCCATTCTCCGTGGTTTTAAAACGGAGAATAGTCATTCTCCGTCATTTTAGCACGAAGAATGGTCATTCTCCGTGGTTTTAACACGGAGAATATTTTTTTTTAGAAATTTTTTTCAGAAATAAAGAGTTTCGTTCTTCTTTCAAAACGATGATAATCCTTATGGAAAAGAAGAAGAAATATCTTCTCTCCACAATTGACCTAATCGTCGGAAAATTTCAAATGTCTCCACGATGAAGATGATGATGATGGTGATGATGGTGACGAGCGATGATCTGAGTTCGACTGAAGAAAAGCACACCGAACTACGAACGATCTTTGCGATCTCTGCTGAAGATGAGAGCAATGGAATTCAGATTTTCCGTGAAGAAGAAGAAGACGAAAATCGCAATCCAGATCTGAGTTTTTTGAATTCAAATACATATAGATGACCAATTCGCGCGGAGGGGTAGTTTCGGTATTATAAAAATAGCAGTTTCCAGCGGGTGGCATCTAAAAGAGAATCTTGGAATATTTAACGTGAAAATACTTAATTCTGGGTATTTCATAAAACTCATCCAGCGGGTGGGCATTTCATAAAAGCCCACCCCGAAATTGGATTTCTCAGCAATTTTCAGATTACTTTTCTATGTTTGGGTGTCAAAGAAATTGAGGAGGAAAGGAAAGCGATTTCCAAAGGAAGGAAAATTAGGAGAAAATTGATTCCATCCATCCAAGTAAGGAATCACTTTCCCACATTCATGTATTCACTTTCCTTTCCAAATTTCTTGGCATTCCCAAACATCGGAAAGGAAAATCAATAAAAATCTTAATTTTCCAAAGGAAAGAAAATATCAAGGAATTGATTTCCTTTTCCTTCCATTCCGCGAACCAAATGAGGCCTAAGGTTTCATTTGGTTTGCGGAATGGAAGGAAAATAAAATTAATTCATTGACATTTTCTTTCCTTTGAAAAATTATAATTTTTTTTTCGATATTTAGAAATGCCAAAAAATTTGGAAAGGAAAGTGAATACTTCAATGTGGGAAAGTGATTCCTTGCTTGGATAGATAAAATCACTTTTTCCCTAATTTTCCTTCAAGTGGAAATTACTTTCCTTTCCTCCTCAATTCCTTTGGCACCCAAAAACCAAACGAAGCCTAAGATATTGTTTGGAAAGAGAAAAAAAATGGTGGAAAGAAAAATGTTGATAGAAAAATTAAAAGTAGTGGTGTTTGAGAAGGTGGAGAGAAAATTTTAGAAAAAAATTCATATGGGTCCCACCCAAAAAAAATTCTCCCAACAATGAGAGGAAAAAGAAGAGAGTTGGAAGGATTGTAAAAGAAATTACTCAACTACCCTTCAATAAAGTAAGTATTAATTATGAATTGAAAAAATCAAGGACTAAATGGTAAATATATCTTTCTCCAAAAATAAATAAAATATTATTTTTAAAATTTTTCTACCTCTACTTTTTGGTTATCCAAACAAGTGAAGTAAAAATTAATTTTACCTTCATTTTACTCTCCTCCATTTTTTTTCTCTCAAAATTTTCTTTCCCTGCTCAAAAAAGTTCCCAATCGCGCACGAACCCCGCACACCAACGATGCACACCACGTGCTAACCTTGCACTACCAACTCGCATGGCCAACATTTCCTGACATGAACGTGCAAAATACGTCGTCAAATTGCCACTTTGCATCATTCGTCAGAGCTTGAGTCCAAGTCCGAACTAGGCCCTCCGAAAGGATTATCCAAAAAAATAAAAAATAAATATTTATTATGATATTTGAATCTTGCTCACTAGAAAAATCCGTCGTAATAAGCACTTGAGCTAACATACCACATGTGTACAAATCAATAAATGAATAATCAAATATAAAATATAAACACATGAAATTTGTCCCAAAATAGAATAGTCGAACCGGATCGTCTATGTACTAATCTCAACATCCTCAACATATTTTATTGTGTGCTCGAGTGTTTCTCATAGTGACTATATATTGTACATTATGATAAATGTCTCTTAAGACTTGAACAACATTTTCACATGAAGTAGAACTATAGTACGATACCGAATGAACTAAGACTTGAATGTAATACTATAGATACAATTATTCTCATTCACATAAATACATCAGTTGTGTACTGGTTGTACATTAAGGTCATGTGTTGACCTAAATTATGTGTATGCTTTATTTGTGTCTACAAGTTTTATCCAAAAGAGATGGCATATATTTCCATTCATACGCATATATATGTGAGTTCTTTCATCAAAGAGTTTTAATTTCTTAGCATCAGACTACTTTCTTCTTTGCTGTGCTACGTCGCTAACAATCAACCATGCACAAAAACCTCACACCACACACCAACCACTCATGAAGACCACACAGCCAACTCGTGTGTCTAGCCACAAGGCTACAACGTCCGACGTGTACGTACAAAGTATCCAATTAAAGTACCATTTTGCGTCTTTCATACACGTATGAGACCAAAAGCTCAAATCCAGATTTTTTTTCCCAAAGAAATTGTAATAAAAATAAGTGTTGGTTATGGGACTTGAACCTTATCCACCAATTTTTTTTTACCATACCACCTAAGCTAGAGCACAACATGTGCAAGTTAATAAATAAATAAGCAAATATTTAAATATTAAACATACATAAGAATTGTCCCAAAAAAGAATATTTAGATACTGTCATATGTGGATAGAGCTGTCAAGTGGGCCGGGCCGGCCCGGCCCGGGATAAATTTGAGTGGGTCGGGCCGGGCTCGGGCCGGGCCGGGCCTCTTGAGCCCATAAACTGTAGCGGGCCGGCCCGGGCCAGGTTATGGATGAAAATATTAAGCCCAGTCCGACACATGACCCACGGCACGGTGGGCTTCGTGTCACGCCCCAGAACCAGAATACTGGAGAGCGGGGGAGTGACTCAGCCAGCTACGTATTACGGGTAGATGAATACCGTATAATATGATCAATGCTGTCTAACCAGACGAGGGGGTGCATACTACATAAAGGTCTTACTATGGTCATTACATCTATTGTCTCAATCATTCAAACAAGAAACAGAAATAGAGAACATGTAAGATAAAGCAGTAAGGCGTCCCAAACGCTCTGTCAAAATGTTCTTGATATCTGGCTTTACAAAACATAGCCAGATTGATGTAGCAAAAGTATACACAATTGTTATCAGCTGCAGCCTGACGTTAGTTACAATTATGTAAAAAGTAAGTACAAGACAATCCGACTAACATGTCGGTGCCAAACGGCAAGGTATAAGGTATTTAACAAAACGAGCGGGGAAGTAAGAAAACCCACTCGAGTCCTCCTGCGATCGTCCTTCTAGTGTTGACCATCTTGGAGGTAGAAGTAAGCTGGATCCTCGGGGACTGGCTCTAAATCTGGCCATGCAAAACCAGAGAGGTTAGACCTCTAATAGCAAGTACCACAAGGGAGGACGATATGAAGGACTAAACCAGTAAGTAAGAGAATATAATAATAGATCTCTGCTTGCTACTAGGACTCACATCACATCAAGACACTTCGAACCAACCTCCCAACCAAACAAGGACAGAAGTTGGCCCGTCATGTCCTGACACTCTGATCATCCCCGTTAGGTAACAGAGTACAGTGCACAAACAAATCATCTTGAACGGCCAATCAACTCCTACGGCTTGCTATTATGAGTTCCAAGTTATCCTGGAATAATGCAATTAGGGATTCCTCAGTTCTTACTATGTGCAAGCAAGGCTAGTCTATCCAGTCAATCAATTGGCCCATGCATGAATTAGACGAGTCCTAGCAGGACGCTCGTCAATATACAATATACAATAATAATAAAAGCAGATACTGTTCCCTGCCCGTGTGGCAGATTTACAGTATCTGTGGGAACCAGCCGGCCCGTCGGGTACTACTCGTTCCAAGGGGGCTGCCATGTAAGAATTTGGGAATCCATTCTCTCCATGCAATCATCATTTTATTTAACTTAATAGTCCCTACGTTGAGTGAAATCCCATGCCGTGGATCATGGTCATTCAAATGAGTACTTTCGTACGGGGTACGATATGCACAACTCTACAACGATACCAGTGCGGTTAGGTTGTAGGTCTTACATAGCGTAATGCAACAATCAAATCTAACCACGGTGATCATGCCTTGACCATAAAGTACACATACTTCTTTTTGGAAGATAAAAATAACTAAATAGATAAATAAATAAATTGAAGCCTGCATGTGCCTGTATGTCAATATTCGAGATTAGCCAGTCGATTACAATAGTTCATTTCATGAACGTGTCTCATTCATTTAATTCAATAAGACGACTAGCCAGTCTCTTTAGTTCCAACTAGGAACGCATGATCAATTTTAGTCAAGCTAACAATTATTATCAATGGTATCAAGGCATGAAAGTCAACTAGTATTCAGTGGGGTCGAGTCTACAACCCTCAGGGTTTAATTCCAGTCACTCCGGGTATCTATAACTCAATTCATGACACATGGTACATCCCACGTCACAATCTATAATTAACAGAATTACTAGCATATCATGATTATATCAAGTTTATGCAAAAAGGCGTAAGGATATAAAATGGACGTAAAATATCTAATAAAATATTAATATTCAGGGCTATAGAATAGTCATGCGGCTAAGTCTAATGCGGCCAGGATGAATCTTATGCGGCAAGGAAAGGAGTCGGGTTTATGCGGCTCAGTGGGCAGAGGCACATGCGGCTGAAAATGTGGGAACCTATGCGGCTGGCGGGTGGGACTAGCTCCCATGCGGCAAGCAGAAGGGGTGTTCCATGCGGCTAGGATGAATTGGGCTTATGCGGCCGAAAATGGCAAGATACATGCGGTCAGCGAGAAGGATACTCATGCGGCTGGCGGGAATGAGTCCATGCGGCTCAACCAAGTCGAACCCCATGCGGCCGGGTCAAGGAGATTGCTTATGCGGCTGCCGGGGAGGGGGAGGAAGTTCATGCGGCTATAAAGTTCAGAACCTCATGCGGCCAGCGAGTGAGTCTGGTTCATGCGGCTGGATTTGGAGAGAAATCCATGCGGTCAGGAAAGACGGGGGCGCATATGCGGTTAAGTGGGGAAAATCCATGCGGCTAGGAGAACTTCCTATGCGGCTGGGCTCAAATGAGTCTCATGCGGCCGGGTAGAAACTTTCCATGCGGCTGAGAAGGAAACAACCCATGCGGCTGGGAATCACTTGCCGCATGAACTATTCATGCGGTCAAGTCAAGTACTGTTCTTCTTCTCCAAGTTTCAGAGAAGAAGAACACCATAAACCCAAGCTTCAAAGTTCCATAAAACCTTCATCCAGAGTCCAAATTCGAACTTTCTTAGGTCAAAATTGGGTAGAACGAAATTCTCTACAACATGGAACCATCAAAACTTGAAGATAACAAAGTTTACTAGATCAAAACCTAAGAAACCCAAAAATGTAACAAACTTAGATCTACAACAAATTAGCCATGGAAATTAAAAATGCTAAGTACTAAAGAGACATAGAATCAAATAAGGAGGATGATGGAACAATAATAATGAGAATCCATCAAGAAGCAAGTTGGCACTTGCCTACGGTTTGGTAGGTGGAGAGAGTAATGGTGAAGAAGTAAAGTAAATGAGGAGAGAGAAGGGAGAGGGTGACTTAAATATGGAAGGGGTGGTAGGTGGGAGTTGGGCCGGGTCCAATGGGTCGGGTTGCACGGGTCCAACAAGGCTAACCCGAAAGTAAGACTAAAGCAGGAAATAAAATACAGAAAATAAAGTACGGAAACAAAATTGCAGAAATAAATTATCATGAAAATTAAAGAGCAGGTAATAGAATTGCAGAAAAAATAAAGTGCGAAAAATAAAATGCAGATAATTAATTAACATGAAGTTATTAAAATTTAAATACAGGATACTACATGATAAATGCTAAATAAATACATTCAGGCAATATACGTATTAAAATACGCATTCTGGGAACGGGAAGTGACACTTCGGGCCGGGCCGGGCTGGGCCGAGCCAGACTGGATCGGGCCGGATGCGATCGAATATAAGGGACTGGCCGGTCGCACTGAAGGCTATCATTTTGATTCAATTCAGTCAGTATATACATATATATCATTCATGGATGCATGCATGTATGTTGTTGTTGCAGCAACTTGCAACTAATATATATTTAAATGAATTAAATTGAATTCAGTGACAATACTGCTGTTAGTGACAACAGCATGCATGCATGTATGTTGTTTGTTGTGTACATATTTTTCTTTTCTTTTCCTTGTTTAAGTGACAACACTGCTGTTAGCTGCCAGGATTTGGGACAAATCAAAGAGATTGTACATGAATGTTGCAACCGGGTCAAGCTTCAGGCCGGGCCTTGTGCCAGGCCGGGCCGAGTCGGGCTTGGGCTTCGGGCTTGGCCGGACCGGGCCTAAATTATGGGTCAATATACGTGGCCCGGCACAACCCAATATACGGGACCGGACCGGCCCGGGCCCACGATTAATCGGGCCGGGCCGACACATGGGCCAATTTTTCGGGCCGGGCTCGTGCTGGGATGGGCCGGCCCGGCCCAATTGACAGGTCTATATGTGGACTAACTCCAACGTATATTGCAAGTTCAAACTCCAATAACTTCATGAAGAGTCTAAAATGTTGACGAGAGCGAAAAGAAACATGTATGTGTGTAACTCCACCTCCCTGATTTTTTTTTAAAAATAAATATAAATATGTGAAGTTTACATATTGAATTAATAAGTTTTGGTTTGATTGATTTCCTAAATAACTAGGAGATAGAATTTGCATAAAGTCTTTATGTTCAGCCCAATGGGCTTAACCCGATTCAACTAATTGAATTCCTTACTAAGTTAGTCTCTCAAAGCCCAGGGCCTTTCCCTTCTTCTCAGCCCAAACACTTGGCTACGAATTCTTTTAAAAACCTCTGTTACTGCAATTGAATGGCTCATTTCACCAAGCCTGCAACTCTTGAGAATTCAAATTTTCCCATCCGTTTTCTCTCTCATCTAACAGAATTGTCAGAGAGGAACAGTGTGGAGATTTCCCGCCAGGTGGTAGCCTGAGCCTCACGCTATCCAGCCTATTTAACATCTCATCTCCTTTCTCCTTTCTCTCCACCATCACACCATTGTTCCTGCAACTTCGATTCTTCTTCACCACCTCGATTTGAAATCAGCCATGGCGCTAGTTTGAAATTCTTTCCTGACGAACGTTCCTTCGATCAGGAAGAGCATCTGAACTCTGTGGGAAGCATGATGGATCGATCCTTTCCGCAGCAGTGATCAGCATTTTCACCTCCTCCTCATCCAACCCATCGTTCCTGGATCAACCAATGGGTAAGCAGTCGATCCTCTTGTTGTTCTTTTGAATCGAGGCAATTGATATCAATTTTCTCCTTGAAACACAACGGTTGTGATCGAGCTAGATCTATACGAAATTCTTTGATTCAACAATCGGGAGAGAATACTCTGTTCTCGAATCAACTCCTTACTTGTTTAGATTAGGATAACTTTGCTCTATTTTCTCAGATCTGGAATTAGAGAATCTATGCTTATTGTCTTTGTGTTTCCTTGAATGTTTATGTTTATTCTTAGAACTTCTGGATTGAATAGAGGGACAAGTCGTATTGGTTGAAGGAATATTGAGATAGATACAAAGTAAGTATCCGATCCTATAATTTCCAAAAATCCTTGTGTCTTGCCTGATGTGATGATTGAGAATTGATCATTCCTGTTTTATCTTGCTACTGTTTGATGTTTTGCCTCAAAAGAGATTAGGTTGGACCTAGTCGAGTAGCTGAGTATCAGTTGTGGCCAAGTGCAAACTCAGGTCCTATTCTTCAGGTAATCTCTATTTAATTCATTTACCATGTTAGCCAAATTAATTATTATTTTGAACAGTGGGGAAAGGACTGTATCAGGATTTAGTTAGGCTAATTAGGAGATCTTATTGATTGAACCTTATCTAAAAATCCTTGTTAGGACTGGGAATTTATGTCCTATTAAAACTGGATAATGTGGGTGCACTGTGCAGTATCCTATCATCTACTGTTGAATTAAAATGAGGGAGTATCTAAGCAGTGAAGGACTGAACAAGTGTATAGGAATGGAACCAACTAGGCAAGCACTGTGTTCTGTATCAATGCAGTATAGATTGACTTGTTCCTTGTAATTTTAGATATCCTGTGAGGGAATATATACTGTGGTTTGAAATATGATTCCACATACTCTGTCATGAGAGTAATCTATATGTTCCCATATACTGTTATGAGAAAGATTCATATGATTTCCATAAGCACTGTTGTGTGATTTCACATAAATTTGATGTGTGAATTCACATGGGACTGGTACTGGTTGATTAATTAGGACTAAGATGAATGGTATCAGCCATGCTTCAGTCCTATTTATGACAATACTTGTATCAGTCCTATTTTGGACTGAATTAAATCAGTGTACATCAGTTGGGACTTTCCAGGAATTCAACCACTGAGGATTATATGTCTGTGTTTAGGAAATGGGATTTGAGATGTACTGTAATTAGAACTAGGAAGGAGGTAGGCTATTGTCGAATTTATGCATGAGCTTATATGATTCTAACCAATGCAAAGAAGCATTCTGTCCTGACATCACTTCTCATGTTCCAGTTCAATAAACTGCAGTAACCTGGGACTCTTTAAACTGGGCACATCAGTTAGCTCTATGTCATTAGCTCTATTTTAAATAGCACTACTGATCCTTGGCATTTCACCTAGGGACCCTGGTAGCAGGAATGGAATGGAACTGATTTGGATTTGTTTTGGATTGGTTGTTTAGTATTTAAACTGATGGTTAACTTTCTATTAGTGTTTGAACTGGTAAATCATGTGCAATGTCTTGGAGGGTTACTTGAGAATACTCAGGAAACCTGAAAGCATTCTCAGAAGCCTGAGAATCTCAAGAAACCTGAGACACAGGAATGAGAGGACTGATATAAACAATGTTGCCTCTATCACATTGTTGTCCTGTTTCCTATACCACTATATTGAAGTAAGTTCATGTCTTTCCTTAACAAGGAGTGATCCTTATAACCTATATGTGTAAGTTAGGATGATTTATCTTTGTTTAGAACTTGTATCTGCTATAACCTGAGAGTTGATATAGATGCATTGGCTTGAAGGAGCTGGCAGGAAATATTTGAGGTATAGGTCAGACATCAAGGATTTGTGAAGTCCTGTGTAATCCTTTTGTTTAAGCCTGAGATTAGGGTCTGGTTCTTCAAGCCTAGTATTAACTCTCAAGTCATTTAAAGACTAGGTTGAACGATAGGAGGTTAAATCTGAGACATTTGAGATTGCTGTCTCAGGGAGAAACCTGAGAGCATACTCAGGGGGAGACTTGAGAGTCTCAGAAAACTTGAGATACTTGATAAACTCCAGTGTAATCCTGTGTAAACCCAGGAGTAAAATCCTGTGAATTCCAGGAACCCAGTAATGAATTCCAGGAATCCAGGAATGAATTCCAGGAACCCAGTAATGAATTCCAGGAACCCAGGAATGAATTCCAGGAATCCAGGAATGAATTCCAGGAATGAAGTCCAAGTTGAACCTAGAATAAGTTCAAGATTTAACCTAAGGTATAACTAGAATTGTATTCACTATTAGATGTATTGGCTAATCTGAATTTATGTAAATTAGCAATTGAATTCCCAATTACTTGAGTTTGCATAAGCATGGCTTTAACAATTAAGAAATCTCCACCATTGTTTAAGTTTACTTTTTGATCATTTGTTTCATAGAAAATCATGTATTTAGCTTTATTTAAAGTTCTTGTTAGTCTAGAATATAGTGAGTAATATTGATACTCTATAGGGAACCATAGAACTAAGGTTTATATTAGGAATAAATTGTGATTAGAATCTTTTGATAAACCAATTAGAATTAGCTGTTTATTAACCAACTTGTACACATCATTATTACATACAGGAGGACATCCAGTTTCTTGCCTACTTGTACTTTTCTGGAGCAAGGCAAGTACACTCTACGGTCTTGTGCATTTCATTATATCATGTGCTTTCTTGATTGACACATTGCAACACGTCATGTACTTTCTGGTGCTCATGTTCCTTGTTCTTATTACTTGTATCTGGGATGGGAAAATATACTATCTATGTGACCAATCCCAAAGAAACAACTCAGGTGTGTTTAGCTTAGACCCCGCATCGTGCACGCGGGTCCTAAGCCGCCCATTCATGTGCTTTCATGTGCTTACCCTAGCCAGTCACATATTTAGTAATATTTCAAATATAGTACACACATGTTCAGGAGATATACCTTGTACTTATTTTCTATGATTCCATGATATCATGTTCTTTCAGGTGCTTACATATCATGTTCTTTCATGTTCTTAAATACCATGTTCTTTCATGTACTTTACACTGTTTCCTTCATGTGCTTATACACCATGTTCTTTCCTGTACTTTACCTACCATGTTCCCTTGTACTTTCATATCATGATGTCTTGTTCATTACCTAGAATTGTACTTGCTCCGCTCCTAAATAGGATATGTTGCAGGTGAGATGGAGGCCTTGTGCGACACTTACTATGGTCAGGATATTGCTTTCCCTGCTGAGCCAGCTGGAGCTGCTTGTGACCTAGAGGCTGCAGAAGCCTAGTGCTTCTCTTAGTTTCCCTATTATTTTTCCATGTATTGAGACTAGCAGACTTCTTTCATTTGTTGAATGTAATAATTCAGATATTGTACTTTACTCTGGTTGGGACACATTTATATAGATGCTGTGATTTCATTCATATTCATATTATCTGGTTAGTTTTCCTAAATTGGTACAGCTTACTTTGTTGTGTCTAACAACAAAGACTGGACGTGTCCGACTCGTATCCGGTTATTCGGGAGCGGATCGTGACAATGTGGGCTATCCTATAAACAAGCAGGGCGGTTTGAGCTCATAGAACTCAGGACGAACTTTTAAAATAAAGTCCTATATATATAATAAAAAAGTTTTAAAAAAATAACGGGTAAAGTGCAAAAAACCCCTCGCTAAATTTCTGCCTTTTGCACTAAAAGACCTTTTAGACTTTTTTTGCAGTTTACCCCTCCTTAGATTATACATCCGCTCGGTTAGGCCCTTCCCGCCAAATTTTAAAAAATTTATACCTAAACTACCCCTCCCCCTCCCCTCTAACCTCTCCCCCCCCTCCGGCGGCGCTGGCGCCGGCGAGCCCCCCCCCCGACCCACCCCCCCTCCTCCTCCCTCGCCGGCGAACAGCCCCCCCCGACCCACCCCCCCTCCTCCTCCCTCGCCGGCGAACAACCCCCCCTCCTCCCTCGCCGGCGAACAACCCCCTCCCCTCCTCCCTCGCCGGCGAATAGCCCCCCCCTCCTCCCTCGCCGGCGAACAGCCACCCCTCTCCTCCCTCGCCGGCGAACACCCCCCCCCGCTCCTCCTCCTCCTTCGCCGGCCCCGACCCCCCCCTCCGCCTCCGTCGCCGGTCGCCGGCGAGCGCACCCCCCTCCTCCTCCTCGCCGGCGAACACAGCCGAAGAAGGAGGGGGGGAGGGCAGGGGTAAAATTGTCATTTGGGGGCAAAATGAGCTTAATTCATACTTTTGACAATTTTAAGAGCATGGGGTCTTTTAGTGCAAAAAACACAAATTTAACGAGGGGTTTTTTTGCACTTTACCCAAAAAATAACTACAACCAATGGTTGAACTTAGAACCTTTAGTAAAGAGTCTAAAGTACTAACAACACCACAATAATTTTGTGTCTAAAAAGGCCCATGATATATAATAGTTCTATTTTGAGATACAAAATTATTAACATATTTACCTTTAAATTATTTTTTTCGGCCCCTCATGATCCGGAGGCCCCAGGCGGTCGTCCTGGGGCAGGACCGGCCCTGTAAACAAGACTAGTTAGGGATAAGCGTTCGGCTTACTCGGTATGAACCGAATTGAGATAGTCAAAACCAAATAAATCAAAATTCTAAAAAATTGTAATCAAACTGATAATCTCCACAGTTGTGTCCAAAGTTGAACTGGTCATTATAAAAATTTGCACCCAAATTCAAAACCGAAACTAGAATAGAATAATTTTTTTTAGTATTTTTAAAAAATTAAATTCAAATTAAATTTATTTTAAACTGAGTCGAATCTTTTATTCGGTACAGTTAGGTTGTCTAGAACCGAATAATGGTCGCCTCGACGACGAGTGAGGAGCGGAGGGGAGGGGAATGAGGACAAAAGCGCGAACCTCTCGTGTCCAATCCGTGCGGGTCCCGGATCCGCCGAGGTGGGACCCGCAACCGTTTGTTACTACTCTCCTCTTCTTCTTCTTTTTTCCGGATCCGGACAAAACCGGACATCTATCGCATAATTTTCGGAGCACATGCTCGCTGGCGTCACCGTGGGGAGGAGGGGCCCACCGACGAGTTTTTTCTGTTTCGTGCACAAATAGAGAGAGAGAGACTGAGAAGTTCGACACAAATTTGGCCGCGTTTGTGTACTCTTCCGGAGCATGAGGACAAGGGGTCCGATAAGCTTCGGACTTGGATTTTAAAAGAGTGCTTCCGTACATGCAAGTGTTAATTCCATTTACACAAAATCCTACAAAAGTTACAAAAAAATAGATTACAAACTATGCTTGCTGAAATTAGAAACTTTGAAACTACTGCAGTGCAATAAATGGCTAACAATAAAAATATAAGAAGAAGAAACTTGTTCGGGTAGTTCCAGTTTAAAATTATCGGTGCTCTAAATAAAAGCAAAGTGCGGTCCTTCTGTCTTGAACGACGAAATCCTAAGAGCAAAGTGCGAAACTTTTTCTTAGACTTACTGTGGACGAGCTCGAATCTCCACTTTTTATGCTGTACTTTGTGCCTCCACCCTCACCCCACATATCTAGGATAAGAAAAACATATTTTAGGTCATAATAGGAATTCTTAAATATGAAACTCTCAAATAAGAATCCTACTACATCTAAAAAAGTCCATCAACATCTTATTTTAGATTATAATATGATCTCTTAGATAGAAACCCTCAAATAAGAATCATATTATATCTAAAATAGCCCAGCACTAATTATGGACATCCAAATCAAATTAAATCAAAATTTTAATCAGATTTGGACTCCATAAATATGCTATTAGCAAATTCAGACTGGACTCCAACAATCTCCTCCTCCAGTCTGATGAGAGGGTGTTGACCCCATGGCTCCTCAACTGGACTCCATGCCTGTCGTCATGCGACAGAGTTCCTGCTCCCCCATGCCACTGATCTTCGATCCCCCGAGCTGCCTTGCATCTTCCTTCGTCTCCAGCTCCTCGACCGTCACGTCGATGCTAGCTGCCATGCGTAGCACCTCTTGCACCACTGAGATCCTGCCGATATCAATAACACGATCAAGACCGAAGTCCCTGACGATCAGTCTCACCGCAAGTCTCGGATGCCTGTTCCCGAATTCTGTCTTCCACAGAAAAGTGTTAACGTTCCGACGAGCTTCTTCATCCTTGGCTGGCCCAACCAAGCAGACGGTGCGGTCCTCCTGAGATTTGAACTCCTCAACCTGCCCACCTTCGTATCTGAACTTGAAGCTCCCCCATACACATGCGTCCTCGAGCAGAACATCATACACTGTGCATGCCATCGATTACCCACAACTCCCCCCTGAACTGTGTGAATAATGATGCTCCAGCCTCAGATTGAGTTTGCTGCAAACCTTGATCTCCTTCTTGGCTTCGAACTACTGAAATCAATATCGCTCCGTGAAGCTTCGACAAACCACCCGTCGCCAAAACCGGATCCGTAGAGCAACCCCCACCTGGAGACCAACCAGCTGTCATGGGATCGACAGACTGACCCTCAATCTTTGACTCACCACCATCCGTCGCTTTGTCTCGACGAACCGAATCCTCCGTATCCCTCAAAGCACCTAGAAGTCCCTCCTCAGCAAGTTTTCGACGATCCACCTCATGTCGAGCACCCCTCGAGCCTCCATCCGGTGTCTGTGGCCTACCTGTACAGCTCAGTGGCTTGAGCCTGTACATGCCACAACACAAATCTTCTCGAGCCAGCTGTTGGGAACCCTTCGCAAGTATTCAATCTTTGTCCCCAAACTGACTACGACTACCATCATCTGCCAGCCTCCCTGTCACGATCCGCGTCCGGATATTTGGGTACGAGTACATGGGTATATATTAACAATATCGACGGTAGAATGCTAACAAGTACCCAATAACCATATATAACATCTAGATGGTATATATTAACAATATGTACTCCAATCACAACATCTAAGAGGATAAGAATAAAAGAGATAACAGTAATATCACTGAAATGAATCTAAAACCTACAGAGATCATAAATGACATGAATGTGTCAGAGGCATAAACCAACAATGAAATATGAATCTAAATAAGGAAGAATGACCTAGAGTTCCTTGAAACAACTCACTATGAATGGAACCTCGACATCTGTCATAGCTAGCATCATCCTGTAGTCCAATAATGTGGGACATAACAATTCTAATATTTGTCAACGTATCCAGTCAGGATTGGAACGAGCACATCACCTAACAACAGTTCACAAGATATGACAAAAGCTATAAGGCTATAAATAGAGAGTATACAAGGAAACATAAAATGTACATGTGAGTATCATGACAAGGTAAGATGTAAATCTAGAGCTAGAACAAGGCACGTAAAACTGATCATGGCATGTACAAGAATCATCTATCTAAGTGTGTGAGTACTAGTTTCAACATGTGGCCGGCTTAGGTCAGCACAAGGTCTAATGATCTAGCCAATCATACGTGGAGTGTAAGATTGGAATTCACAAGGTCTACAAGGAATATACAAGGCGGCTAATGACCACACATCTACACTAATACTCTCCGTCCCTGACTAGTATAGTGGATCCAACCATGGCACGTCATGACACAAGATTCTCCGAAAAGGTAGTTGTTTGCCATTAAAATCTTTTGATGAAATTTTAATATAAATAGAACGGTGTTATAATGTAGGACTTAGATGTAGTCATAGGAGTACACTTTTATTTATCTGGGTCCCTGTGTCGATGGAGCGAGTGGTAATACGTTGACTCCGTTGACGATCTGACGAAAGTTCTAGGTTCTCTGAAGGTCTGAGTTGCTCTGGGTGCTGGAGCTTACGGAGAGGAAGAAGACGTTGAGTGTCTCTTTCGATCTCTGGGAGTAAACTCTGATGCTCTGGTTGACTGTGTGTCTTGATCTCTGACAGTCTCTGTGTATCTCTGTGTGTGTGTGAGAGGGAATGATCCTTCTATTTATAAGCAGCAGGTTGGCTGCTCATGCGCGCATATGTAGGATGCGCCTGTTCGTGGGGACGCCACGTGGTTGAAGCTGCAGGAGGTGCATGGATGATGCGCCATCATTTATGGATTGAATCCTTCATGCTGCTTTTGTGGGCTGACACGTAGCAGGGGAGAGTATCTTTCTGTTGTTGAGATCTTGGGTGATTAGCACCCCTTCATTGGCTGAATTGAGTCAAAGGAAATGTGGCGCGCGTTCGTGGCTCAAAGATCTCGGATTTGGTGGAGAGTGATCTGATAGGATGCGCCTGGAATTGGGCGCATGAGAATACTTTTGTTTGTAACCTTTAGGAGTCGCGAACCAGTCTGAGCGGATGACTTTTGAGGTGCATGCGGGGCTTCAGTAGTTACTTGACCTCTGTGTTTAGGGATCAGAGAAAAGTCTGAGGCGCATGGCTTTTGAGGCGCATACTGAGATTTGGGCGCATGGCTGCAGGAACGCATGCGAAATGGTTGGACGACCACGTGGCTTGTAACCGCCGGAGGAAAGTAATGATGTGCTGACGTTAGCGAATCTTCGTTTTCTGAAAAAGCTGTCAACTGTTCAGTCCTCGGGGACTGGCTGCTGTCGTGTCAGACTTCAGCATTTAATGTTCTTTGACGGGTGATAGGCTGTTAAGTGGGCGCGTCGATCTACGTTCCACTAGGCACATAGGGACGCATGGGGCGCATCCTTATGAGGCGCTTGGTGCTGATGGGAACGTCTGTATGATGCGCGGTCTGACCGACGCATTCGCTTGCATGGCGCGTCTTTATTGGTCCGTATGTTGAGTTCAAGTTCATTACACTGACTTCGGGAAGGTTGCCACTTGGTGCATGGGTTTGATTTGCCCTGGCCTCTGAGTAGCAACAGTTTGAGAGAGTTTTGTTGTCTCTCCCTTGACTTCTCGACGAAGATGGATTCGACTGATCCTCCTCCTTGGCAAGACGTTGTACTGTGGATGATGGTTCTCCTTGTTCGAAGAAGCTTTGACGGTGAACTCCTTCAGAAGAGTGAGATTCGCTGAATTGGAATAGACATAGCAGTTTATGTCACGCCCCGCTCCCGTAGGAGCGATCGTCCTCGCTAAGGCGTGATGCCGCACGGGCCTAGGTTGCGCCCGTGCAAGGCCAAGTCCAGAAACGGCCGATTTAGCTAGGCCACAGAGTCGCACAGAGTGTCCCCATTGCAGCAGAAAGTAAATAAACACAAGTAGAAGCAAATTCGAACTCTTTATTGATATTCACGAAGGTTACAAGCGGCGCTTGGCCGATATTACAAATCGCTCAAGCTCTCTCTCTGAAACATAAAAGGCGTGCCAAGTGGCTTACAAGATGGAATGATTCATGGCGATGTTCCGATACATTATGTCCTGTATAGGGTGCTCCAGCTCCTTGCAACGCTCCCAGGGCCCAGAGATAGCTCCGCGCCTTAGCACGTTCGAGGAAAGCTCCGCACCCGCCGACGTTTCCTGCTTCCTGCAAGCAAACTGTGGGGTTATCAGTATATTATTATGCACTGGTGGGGAGGCTAGCTCGCCCACAACGCTATCATTACCAAACACGTTCTATTTACTTTTGTGCAACATCTATCATTCATTGTCTTTCTAATCTTGCCTTAGGATCAATTTCATGGCATATTGCATAACCTATCTCGTGTTGCAGAATTCAAGTGTCATATAGAAAATATATGCACGACTTATCCATACTTACCGTCCGGCCTTCCCTGTCCAAGTAAACCAAGTTAGACAACAATCCATGTAATAACATAATGCGGTACTTGGAAAACATTCAATATCGAGTGCGTGTCCCTACCTCGGGTCCTAGCGCATCGTACGCGTGTTCTTTAGCTCATTGTACAAGTATTCTTGATCATGTGGTGTGTTACATTCAAGCCTGTTCAGGAGGTACTTTTTGTACATTTAACTTAGACTACTTTGATTTCAATGCAAAGACTTGCACGTGGATTGCCACCAGCATAGTCCACTTAATCTACATGCATGGGTCACTGGCTTTACAAGCCATTTTGGACATTCCCCTTTGGTAATTCTCAACTTAGCATAGGGTGATGGCTGGTACACCCCGTTAAGTCTCTTGAATATATCCCGCAGTTACGTCCCCTGGTGCCCAAGCCCGCACCCAGGCAGACCGTAAGCCCCGACTTTTGATTCCGCCTAGGCCGGCCACGGTATACTCCACACAACGCCCGTACCGCAGAATCCTTTCACTACCACGGCCACAGCATACGCCACCCCTCGCTCGTGCCGTTTGTCCACGACCATTTCGTATTATCTTGTTATTTAACTTAACGGCTATCTCCGCCGTAGGCTAACCCTTAGCCATAATGCGTTATCGACCAGGTTGGCGTCCGTGCAGCGCGGGTAGCGAGCCCCGATGCACGTGCCCGTCACACCTGTCGCTAACCATTCTTTCTTTTTTTATCTTTTCTTTCTTCTTTCTTTTCTTTCTTTCTTTTCTTATCTTTTCTTCTTTCTTTCTTTTCTTTCTTTCTTTCACTTGTTCATTCGTTTATCGATTCATTCACGTATTCATTCATTCATTCGTTGATTCATTGATTTATTCATTCAAGCATTACGCAACTCCTCGTGCGGGAGTCGCCTTGGCGACCCATCGGTCCCATAGCCTTTCAGTGTCGCTATACTCTACTCGGAACGACTATATTTATAGCCTTCCCGTTCATTGTTGTAAACCATTCATTGTTTCATTGTTGGACGCATAAGGAGCATAAACGTAGGCTTGTGCCGTAGCACGAGCATGGAGCGCGGGCGAGAGTTCTCGTACTTTTCCATGTTCCTTTCCATATTCTATACAAGCATACAAGTTGGGATTATTCCCTTAGCTAGGTGCGTTGAGTCATTTATTAGCATGCAAGAGGTTATCGCCTAGCGATTCTCGTGATAGTGTCCGTATTGTTATGTGTCTAGGCTAAGCATAGACGGGTTCATCGGAGCCACCCACCTTAGCGATGTTCGCGTCGGCCGAGCGATACTCCGAGCGCGCCTTTGAAAGTCTAAGTCTGGATTCATCTTGACGGGCGTAAGCCTTGCATCGATTCTTCATCTGGTCGATGCAAACTCTTCGGGTCGACGGCTCGTTTGAGTCGTTGCACCTTGCCGTTTGAATCGGCGTTCCGCTGGGGCGGAGCGGGTCACTACAGTTTATGTTCGAGCTGCTTGCTGGTACGACATCGAGTGCCAAGTTGAATGCATGGTTTGGGTTTGATGATGGAAGAGCCCCAGGCTGGCAGATGCGCCTGTGCGTTGATGAGGAAGTGATTTACTCTGACGGGGCGGAGTGATGCGCTGTGAGACAGGCACAACATGTTGCAACTGCTGAAACACAAACTGCCTTGGTGGTGGAGCCACTGTCTTACGGCAGCAGCAGTTGATGGCGACCGTAGCACAAGTGTGCCTTATGAGGGGCGTATTATGCTTGTTGGTCGGCTCTCCTGATCGGCGTTTGTGAATGATCATATTACGCAAATCGTTAGAGAAGAGTGCCACTTTCACACCCCCATCAGGCGTATGGCAAGGCCAAGCGCCGGGGTGGTCAAGTGAGAGTACCACCTTTACACCCCCATCAGGCGCATGGCAAGGCCAAGCGTCGGGGTGGTCAAGTGAATGCTGCGCCCCATGATCCAACGCAAAACATGCGCTCAGAACAGTAGTGGGGGTACAACATTTATAGTGACTTGAACCAGCCTCAGACGCACAACCAATGTAGGCACGGGGGTTCAAGACCACAGAGTTTGCCTTCCTCGACTTGGTTGCGAATGCAGCAGATGTGCCCGAGTGAGACAAGGACTTTGAGGGTCGGCTTATTTCTGGTACAGAAGCACCCGAGTCAACCTTGTACAGCTTACCAACAGCAACGCGCATGATTGTGAGCGCATGCTTCTGGTTTGTCGTTGGCATAGCACGTTTGAGGCGCGTGGCCCGTACCGCCTTGGAGTTCTTCGTACTAGCCCGCGAAGGCGCAGTACTCAGAATCCAACTTTTTCTCGCCATGACAGCGAGTAAAGAACTTGCAGCCAACCCATACGAAGAGAAGAACTGCTATAACTTTTTGTGGCTCGAACAGGCTTCCTGGATAACGGGCTCCCTTTTCTTTATTTATTTTGGTGCCCTTTTCAAAGGAGGCAAGAGGGCTCTATATATAGAGTGGAATGAGACCTCTCTTCTTCTCCTTTTCGATGTAGGATTAAAAACACATCCTTCTCTTTTTTATGCTTCTACAAGACCCCCTTCAAAGTTTTTAAAACTTTTGGACAAGTTTTGAAATACTTTGAACAAGAAGCATGGATAGTAGAGCTGTTTAGGTGTGACAATCCTTTCAGAGGTAATATGGACGTGATAGGCTTGGGTACTTCTATTGGGAATTTATGTAGACTTATCATCCTTGGCGTACCTTGGTTTTAGGTACAGATAATATGTTGAGAGAGAGAGAGAACCAACATATTTACTCAGAGGTAGTATGGACATGGTAAATATATATGGGATTGATGGTAGAGCTTTCTTACTCAGAGGTGATATGGACGTGGTCGGAATGACTCTGGAGAGAGATACGCGGAACTACTCAGAGGTAATATGGACATGAAAGTTCTGATGGGGATGTAATCCTTTACTTTTGAATGCAAAATAAAAAAATTGTGGTGTGTTTATTTTTGCTGTCATGAACTGGTGATTTGTATGGACCTATTATCTTTTGCGCACCTTAGTTTTTAGGTACAGATAATAAGTTTGAGAGAACCGACATGTTTGCTCAGAGGTAATGTGGACGTGGCAAATACGTGGTTCAAATGACAGAATCTTCCTACTCAGAGGTGTTATGGACGTGGTAGGAGTGACTCGGGGGAGATACGCGGAACTACTCAGAGGTAATATGGACATGGAAGTTCTGCGATCAATGTACGGCAACACGAGGGGTTGTCTGTACGGGATGTTTACTCAGAGGTAATATGGATGTGGTAAACATGATGGGTAGCGTAGTCTTACGGAGCGTAAGATTCCGCTTTGTAGGGCGTAAAGGAATAACTCAGAGGTAATGTTGATGTGGTTATCCCTCTGTCACGACCCGTTATCCAAATTGTTGGGCTGGGCCGAGCCATGTCTAGCCTACGCTAGGTTAAAGCGTAGTAAGCTGTTCTAAGAATAGACAATAAAGGATCTAGGCAGCTAACAGTTCTAAAATTATATTTAAAGTTCATAACAACACAGCATCTATAAGCGAAGGTAAACAAGTACAGACTAAATAATACACTTCCAAGGCATCTATCTGGAGACAAAGTCCAGTATCCAAATATAAGTACAGACCAAAATCTAAGTCTCAAAACACATGAAAATATCTAAGCAAGGTTTCCCGCTGGGGCCTCTTCTGGAGCTAAGGCCAGGTCCTCAATGCAGTACCATAATATGTAACACATAGCGTTTTCTTCTCGAAAAGTATACCTACAACGTTATCCTGTCAGGACGGGAGCAAGTACAACCTCTACAACTAAAGTACTGAATATATAATGAAAGAGATGTACAATAAGAAACATGGTGTGATAAGTCTATAAAACAGGAAATACTGGAAAAAAATGGCCTCATGATACAACTGGGATTACAGTATCATAGTAACATAGGGAACATGGCATATCTGGAATCATGGTATATCTCATAATCTATCATGGCAAGGATACATATGTCATAGAGACAGATGTATATGTAATGTTTAAAAGTTTAAAACCGTAGTATGTACGTGAATCGGTCAATAGGTGAATAGGATGTACAGCGGTACATATCAAGTTTTCTGGTATGTACATACGTGCACGAACGGCATCGGTGTATATCCATACACAAACGCGAGATCAGAACATACGGCAAGGTCACATATAGAATGTCACCGAGCGCGGTAAGTACATACGGAGAAGGGGGTCATGTTCACGTACAATACTAACAGTTTCTCCTTAACCCGTTATTTAAACATGTGAGAGATACGAGAACAGTAAAAACATGTGGGAGATACTGGGAGTAGCATAAGCATGGTAGGTACTGGGAGCAGTATAAAATATGTGAATACTCGGAGCAGTATATAGTATAGTAAAACATGTACTGAGAACCAGTAAGAAGCATGTGAAGATATAAGAACTGTCCTAAGCATGACAGGTACTGAAAGTAATACAACATGTGAAGACATAACTTGCTACCTCAAGGATCAGTATTTTAACAGGGTTAATACATGTTCTAACATTAAAAGATAGTAAATGAGTTTGTAGATGTACTTGCCTCGAGCAAAGCAAGAATACTAGTACGAAGATATAGATGTCCGGTGTCCTGTCAATAATGATATACAAACTCAGTTCTAAGCTATGTTCAATAATACACTAGTGGTGTGACACGACTCCTAACTGGATACTAACTAAGTGGGGACCTAACATAAAAGTCTAATGTAGAGTGCCACTATATCCAAACTAATGTTCTAGGGTCTTTACACTAGTGTAGGGTGAGGTCCCATACTACAATAACCCAATACAACACAAAATATTGTAAGTCGTAATTATTCAATAAATAAATCAAACTGTACATTAAGTTCCAACAATTTTAGAGATAGACAAAAAGCTTAAATATATATAAAATAAAGTACCAAAATGATCCTTTTTAATTATAAAAATTTATACTAATTTTTCTGGGATTTATAAACCCTCATAAATATTTATTAAAAATCAGCAAACATAAATATACTGAAAAAGAATTCTGTTTTCCTATTTTTATAAAATATCAAAAGTACTTATTAAATACTGGAAAAATTATGATAAATTATCTAAATTAACATAGTATTTAAATACAATTTTTTCCAGATTTTTACAGCAATTAAACTATATATAAAAATCCAAAAACAGAAAGTAACAATTTCTGGAAAAATAATTAATTATAAATTAAGGATAATACATAAACAAAATCTACATATTTCGTCGGATGATAAAATAAATATCACCAACGTGTCCAGAACGGTCAAATTATCTAGGATAGCCTATCCATAAGTCCAATTTGGACACATGGGCAAAACGATAATTTCGGGTCAAAATGATGTCCGTCGTTGGACACACTTTGCACCGAAAAACGTGTCGGAATAGAAGTCTACAAAACCTAGCAAATTATATGTCCACGAATCCAGAATGATGATACGAACCCAACGGTATGTCCGAAATAGGATTCCGATGTGCCGATCTCAAAATGACACGTTGACGCGGACACTTGGTATCCGGTTTGCACCGAAATGCGTGCCGAAGCAAATATCTTCAAAACTCAGCAAATTATATGTCAACGAGTCCAGAATGACGATACGAACTCAACGGTATATCCGGAATTGGATTCCGATGAGCCAATCTCAAAGTGACCCGTTGACTCGAAAAGTGGAATCCGTTTTGCACCGAAATGCGTGTCAGGGCCCACGTTCTCCAAATCAAGCAAATTTTATATAAAAACATTCCAGAACGACGCCACGAGTCTACTGGTGGTGTCAGAAATTGAATCCGGAGTACCGGGTTCAAAAATAGAATTTAACAAGTGCAAATTAAAGAATTCGGACGGCCAACTTTGGCGTCGAATTCGACCAACCGAACGTGCTTAAAATGAAACGAAACCTAAAGGATATATGAAGATGGTTATACCAGATGCGCACAGGAACCGGTAGCGCACCAACCGGAGCTACGACGGCGGAGTTACGAGCTGACGAAGTCGGCTCCACGAAACTGTCTAAAAATAGTTCAATTTAAAACGTCAACTTGGTGGCCAGTTTTGAGGTATCAAACGACGAAATTAACGGACGAAAATTGATAGGAGTGAAGATGGATATACCGAGATTGTGATGGAGCAAAGATATCGTCGATCCAATGGTCCGATCTTCCGAAAAACACGCATGAACTTGTCGCGACGGGACGCGAATTCTGAAGTTCCAAACTCGCGCGCGCCGACGGGATCTCATGCGAAACGCACGAATCGACTATACGTCACGCCAGGAGGGAGGCGGTGGCCCATGGGGGTTCGTCGAAAGTCGCTGGACGGGGGGAGGAGCTCGCGGGGGCGGGCCGGCCACGTGGTGGCGAACGGCAAGCCCATGCACGCGCGCGGGGGCGGCGCGGCAGCTACTGCCGCATGTTGCTGCTGCTTGCAGCTGCTGCTACAGCGGCGTGGTTCGGCAGCGTGCGGTGGCGCGTCGCCGGGGTACGACGGGGGGGGGGCTGTGCGGTGGTGGTGTTGGAGTGGTGGTGGTGGTGGTTAATGGTGGTGGAGGTGATGATGATAATGAAGTTGATGGTAATGGTGGTGAGGATGATGGTGTAGGAGGAGGAGAGGGTGGAGCTCGGGAGGAGGAGAGGGTGGTGGAGTCGGGGAGGAGCTCGGGAGGAGCTGTCGACCGAGAGGGAGAGGAGAGTGTGCTGTAGTGGGAGGGAGTGTGGTGAGTTTGTGTAAAGAGAGTGGGAGAGAGAGATTTGTATGGGTGTGTGTGTGTATTAATATGAGAGAGGATGAGAATAGAGAGGGGGAGAGATATTTGTGAGAGAGAGAGGGGGATGTCGGTCCAGAAGGGGGGAGGGTGCTCCTGTGAGGTGGAGGGGGTAAGGTGGTGTTGAGTGTGTGATGGGAAATATATATATATATATATATATATATATATATATATATATATATATATATATATATATATATATATATATATATATATATATATATGAGATATTTAATAAAGTAGAGGGGAGATATTTTTAAATAGGAAAAAGGGGAAAATTAAGTGGGTACTTGGACAGTCATGGGAGAACAACATGGGGCTTGGGTTCGGGTTCGGTCTAGCCGGGTCGAGTCAAAATCGGACCGGGTTCAATATTCGAATTAAAATGGATATTTATAATCATGGATAAATAAATAATATACGGGGACTCCAATAAATGGGACACAAGTTTCATGCGGGTAGTAGGCTTCATGTGGGCCACGTCCATCCTTTGGGTCGGCTAGGTTGGGTCGATGTCGGGTCCCAAAATGAAATTGGAAAATAAATCAGGTTTTACGGTAGAAAATAAATCAGCCTAAATTGGCCCGAAAGTTGTGCGAAGAAAATAAAGCACAGAAGGGAGTGTCTGAGTGGGACACGAAGGTCATGGGTGAAGAGCGTCTCGAGTAGATCATTCATGAGAAGTTGGTTATGGGAAAACGACTTGTCTCGTGCTCCTAAATTAAAAGTCACGGTAACGTGCAAACGACGATCAAAGATAAAAGTGGGAATAATTATTCAACGATTAATTGGTCTAAGTTGACCCAAAGTTGCGCGATACAAAAAGAGCACAAGAGAACGAATTCAAGTGGGACATGATATATCAAAATGAAGATAATCTTGTCTACTTCAAAACTCGTGAAGAGAGTTTACAGAGATTGGTATCCCTGACGCTCCAGAAGTCAAAGTCATGGAAAGGTACATTAATGGTCAAAAACAATTAAATAATAAAACACTTATCGAAAATAATTTATTTAGAAAAATAAAAATAAACCCTGAAATTCAGGGGGCTTACATCCTACCCACCTTACAAAAATTTCGTCCTCGAAATTAAAAATCATCCAATAGGTCAAACTATAACACGTAGCTGCTCTGGCTACGATACTCAATCTGATACCCTTGTAATCATCCACGTTGTTCTCGCTACATGTATTTTGGTTAAGGTTCAACAAAGTCCTTCTATCTTAAACTACGTCATATATCCTTTAAAATCTTCCATACTAACATGAAACCTTTATGTATACCCTAAACTATAGGTCATTCTTTGGGTATGTTTATAAACCAAAAATGCTTAATCATCAATCATATTTCCAACC
The DNA here is from genome assembly GCA_029216955.1 of Iris pallida. Classification (NCBI taxonomy): domain Eukaryota; kingdom Viridiplantae; phylum Streptophyta; class Magnoliopsida; order Asparagales; family Iridaceae; genus Iris; species Iris pallida. The sequence goes on from JANAVB010014600.1 coordinate 1,438,813, forward strand.
TCAATTGTAAATACTGATTTCCTTATCGTATCCTAAGTATCCATATTGTATCAATCCACAGTTTCTTAGAATCATTTATCGTCAATCCTTTCCTACAGTTTTTCCTTGAAATCATACGTTCAATTCTTATTCTTGGCGTAGACCCTTCTTCTTTTTACTCAACAAGTCCTCCGAATATAAATCTTCGATTTCAAACTCCCGATTTATTAATTACAAATGTACATATGTCTTTGTCTTGCTCTTTGCCTTTTTGACTGATATTTTTTTTCGATCTCGTACGCAATACGATAACTCATTCTAATCTATTCTATACCATTCCACATATCGATTTACCCTTTAATCACATGTAATTTGCTATAGATAACCAACCAAAATTCTACAAATGCTAAATCCTCAAACTGCTAAGCACAAGATTCTAATCCTCAATCTATAGTCATAACAATATAATATCTCATTTCTCCATCTTAGATACCCTATCATCAAGTCATACTATCAATACAATCGTTCTTAATGGTTTCCAAGTCTACTACAGTCAGTCACTTATACTTGTCCTATAAGCTTAATCTAACCAATCCCTAGGAAAAGTACTTATCATAATCACACCATACATTTATAGTTATACTACAGGATCAGTTAACAAGGTTTGGCTATTTCGGTCGTCTATCAAGTAGAAGGTAACAAAGCCTAAGACTGGGTCAAGCAATCCATAACAGTGTCCAAACAAGTTAAAGGGTCAAGCAAGACAGGAAATTTTATCGAAATATTTCCAAGAATGGTAAGAAGACAACGAGATGTATAACGAAAAGAATTACCCAAGAGGTTAACGAAAAAGAGTTTAGTCAAGTCATAGGAAAGATGGAACATAAAAATAATTATGTCCAAAAGATAACGCGAAAGCAATCCTATTGGAGAGTCCTAGAGAACCTGTAATCCTAGTTGTAGTGTAGATAGAACAGAGTTAATCAAGACTGGAAAGAATGATAATAAGAATTTCTTCTTGCTCAATCGGTCATAACGAAGTAAACCAAGTTGAGATATGATCTGATAACCATACACGTCTTCCTGAAATCATGTTGCCAGAATTCTCGCCACACTAGTAAGCATATATACAATAAACGAGGGAGTCCATAACTAAGGTATACACCCTATAGTCATATCATCTAGATTCCTTACCACGCCAACCGGTATGGCTGCAAGAAAATCTAAATTCTATGAATAGGATAGTATATCCAAAATCAGGCTCTATGTTTTTGTCATACCAGCTAATATGGCTGCGATAAATTCTAAAATCCATAAATAAAGCAGACGTTTACCTTATCAGGATATTATAATTCAATCCATAAAATTTATCACGATGCAAGATCAAAGTCAACAACGAAAATCAGAAATCGATTTCAACAACAAATTAAGGAATAACAAATGAAAACAGGTGGAAACAGATTTCGAGATAAGATTAGAGTGAGATCCTCATGGGTCATCCCAAGGGTACAAACTTGGTCTAAATTGATCCACTGAAATACAAACAAGAGGCTAATTATAGCTAACGGTCCTATACTGAGATGAGTTCTCCTATGTTGCAATCCTAGTAATCCTCTAGGTGTTCTAAATGTTATTCCTAGTGTTATCAAGTTGTCCTAGATCCTAATTGCAGGCATGTTTGGTATAATAACGTAACCAAACAATTTAAGTCTGGACCTGCATGGGCCACCACTAAAAACATATCACGACCCGTTACCCAAATTGTTTGGCCGGGCCGAGCCATGTCCAGCCTACGCTTGGTTAAAGCATAGTAAGCTGTTCTAAGAATAGACAATAAAGGATCTAAGCAGCTAACAGTTCTAAAATTATATTTAAAGTTCATCACAACACAACATCTATAAGCGAAGGTAAACAAGTACAGACTAAATAATACACTTCCAAGGTATCTATCTGGAGATAAAGTACAATATCCAAATATAAGTACAGACCAAAATCTAAGTCTCAAAACACATGAAAATATCTAAGCAAGGTTTCCCGCTCGGGCCTCTTCTGGAGCTAAGGCCAGGTCCTCAATGCAGTACCATAATATGTAACACATAGCGTTTCCTTCTCGAAAACTATACCTACAACGTTATCCTGTCAGGACGGGAGCAAGTACAACCTCTACAACTAAAGTACTGAATATATAATGAAAGAGATGTACAATAAGAAACATGGTGTGATAAGTCTATAAAACAGGAAATACTGAAAAACATGGCCTCATGGTACAACTGGGATCACAGTATCATAGTAACATAGGAAACATGGCATATCTGGAATCATGGTATATCGCATAATCTATCATGGCAAGGATACATATGTCATAGAGACAGATGTATATGTAATGTTTAAAAGTTTAAAACCGTAGTATGTACGTGAATCGGTCAATAGATGAATAGGATGTACAGCGGTACATATCAAGTTTTCTGGTATGCACATACGTGCACGAACGGCATCGGTGTATATCCATACACAAATGCGAGATCAGAACATACGGCAAGGTCACATATAGAATGTCACCGAGCGCGGTAAGTACATACGAAGAAGGGGGTCATGTTCACGTACAATACTAACAGTTTCCCCTTAACCCGTTATTTAAACATGTGAGAGATACGAGAACAGTAAAAACATGTGGGAGATACTGGGAGCAGCATAAGCATGGTAGGTACTGGGAGCAGTATAAAATATGTGAATACTCGGAGCAGTATATAGTATAGTGAAACATGTACTGAGAACCAGTAAGAAGCATGTGAAGATATAAGAACTGTCCTAAGTATGGCAGGTACTGAAAGTAATACAACATGTGAAGACATAACTTGCTACCTCAAGGATCAGTATTTTAACAGGGTTAATGCATGTTCTAGCATTAAAAGACAGTAAATGAGTTTGTAGATGTACTTGCCTCGAGCAAAGCAAGAATACTAGTACGAAGATATAGATGTCCGGTGTCCTTTCAATAATGATATACAAACTCAGTTCTAAGCTATGTTCAATAATACACTAGTGGTGTGACACGACTCCTAACTGGATACTAACTAAGTGGGGACCTAACATAAAAGTCTAATGTAGAGTGCCACTATATCCAAACTAATGTTCTAGGGTCTTTACACTAGTATAGGGTGAGGTCTCATACTACAATAACCCAATACAACACAAAATATTGCAAGTCGTAATTATTCAATAAATAAATTAAACTGTACATTAAGTTCCAACAATTTTAGAGATAGACAAAAAGCTTAAATATATATAAAATAAAGTACCAAAATGATCCTTGTTAATTATAGAAATTTATACTAATTTTTCTGGGATTTATAAACCCTCATAAATATTTATTAAAAATCAGCAAACATAAATATCTAAAAATAAATTATGTTTTCCCATTTTTATAAAATACCAAAAGTACTCATTAAATACTGGAAAAATTATGATAAATTATCTAAATTAACATAGTATTTAAATATAATTTTTTCCAAATTTTTACAGCAATTAAAATATATATAAAAATCCAAAAACATAAAGTAACAATATCTGGAAAAATAATTAATTATAAATTAAGGATAATACATAAACAAAATCTACAGATGTCGTCGGATGATAAAATAAATATCACCAACGTGTCCAGAATGGTCAAATTAGCTAGGATAGCCTACCCATAAGTCCAATTTGGACACAGGGGCAAAACGGTAATTTTGGGTCAAAATGATGTCCGTCGTTGGACACACTTTGCACCGAAAAATGTGTCGGGATAAAAGTCTACAAAACCTAGCAAATTAAATGTCCACGAATCCAGAATGATGATATGAACCCAACGGTATGTCCAAAATAGGATTCGGATGTGCCGATCTCAAAAAGATACGTTGATGCGGACACTTGGTATCCGGTTTGCACCGAAATACGTGTCGGAGCAAATGTCTTCAAAACTCAACAAATTATATGTCAACGAGTCCAGAATGACGATACGAACTCAACGGTATATCCGAAATTGGATTCCGATGAGCCGATCTCAAAGTGACCAGTTGACTCGAAAAGTGGGACCCGCTTTGCACCGAAATACGTGCCAGGGCCCACGTTCTCCAAATCAAGCAAATTTTATATGAAAACATGCCAGAACGATGCCACGAGTCTATTGGTGGTTTCAGAAATTGAATCCGGAGTCCCGGGTTCAAAAATAGAATTTAACAAGTGCAAATCAAAGAATTTGGACGGCCAACTTTGGCGTCGAATTCGACCAACCAAACGTGCTTATAATGAAACAAAACCTAAAGAAGATATGAAGATGGTTATACCAGCTACGTACAGGAACTGGTAGCGCACCAACCGGAGCTGCGACGGCGGAGTTACGAGCTGACGAAGTCGGCTCCATGAAACTGTCCAAAAATAGTTCAATTTAAAACGTCAACTTGGTGGCCAGTTTTGAGGTATCAAACGACGAAATTAACAGACGAAAATTGATAGGAGTGAAGATGGATATACGGAGATTGTGACGGAGCAAAGATATCGTCGATCCAACGGTCGGATCTCCCAAAAACTCGCACAAACTTGCTACGACGGGACGTAAATTCTGAAGTTCCAAACTCGCGCGCGCCGACGGGATCTCGTGCGAAACGCACGAATCGACTATATGTCGCACCGGGGAAGGAGGCGGTGGCCCATGGGGGTTTGCCGGAGGTCGCTGGACGGGGGGGAGCTCGCGGGGGCGGGCCGGCCACGTGTTTGCGCACGGCATGCCCATGCACGCGTGCGGGGGGCGGCGCGGCAGCTATTGCCGCATGCTGCTGCTGCTTGCAGCTGCTGCTGCGGCGGCGTGGTGCGGCGACATGCGACGGCACGTTGCCGGGGTACGACGGGGAGGGGGTGGCTGTGCGGTGGTGTTGTTGGAGTGGAGGTGGTGGTGGTTAATGGTGGTGGAGGTGATGATGATAATAAAGTTGATGGTGATGGTAATGGTGGTGAGGGTGATGGTGTAGAAGGAGGAGAGGGTGGAGCTCGGGAGGAGGAGAGGGTGGTGGAGTCGGGAAGGAGATCGGAAGGAGCTGTCGGCCGAGAGGGAGAGGAGAGTGTGCTGTAGTGAGAGGGAGTGTGGTGAGTTTGTGTAAAGAGAGTGGGAGAGAGAGATTTGTATGGGTGTGTGTGTGTATTAATATGAGAGAGGGTGAGAATAGAGAGGGGGAGAGATATTTGTGAGAGAGAGAGGGGGATGTCGGTCCAGAAGGCGGGGTGCTCCTGTGAGGTGGAGGGGGTATGGTGGTGTTGAGTGTGTGATGGGAAGGAGAGAGAAATATGATATATATATATATATATATATATATATATATATATATATATATATATATATATATATATATATATATATATATATATATATATATGAGATATTTAATAAAGTAGAGAGGAGATATTTTTAAATATGAAAAAGGGGAAAATTAAGTGGGGTACTTGGACAGTCATGGGAGAACAACATGGGACTTGGGTTCGGGTTCGGTCGAGCCGGGTCGAGTCAAAATCGGACCGGGTTCAATATTCGAATTAAAATGGGTATTTATAATCATGGATAAATAAATAATATACGGGGACTCCAATAAATGGGACACAAGTTTCATGCGGGTAGTAGGCTTCATGTGGGCCACGTCCATCCTTTGGGTCGGCTAGGTTGGGTCGATGTCGGGTCCCAAAATGAAATTGGAAAATAAATCAGGTTTTACGGTAGAAAATAAATCGGCCTAAATTGACCCGAAAGTTGTGCGAAGAAAATGAAGCACAAAAGGGAGTGTCTGAGTGGGACACGAAGGTCATGGGTGAAGAGCGTCTCGAGTAGATCATTTATGAGAAGTTGGTTCTGGGAAAACGACTGGTCTCGTGCTCCTAAATTAAAAGTCACGGTAACGTACAAACGACGATCAAAGATAAAAGTGGGAATAATTATTCAACGATTAATTGGTCTAAGTTGACCCGAAGTTGCCCGATACAAAAAGAGCACAAGGGAACGAATTCAAGTAGGACATGATATATCAAAATGAAGATAATCTTGTCTACTTCAAAACTCGTGAAGAGAGTTTACAGCGATTGGTATCCCTGACGCTCCAGAAGTCAAAGTCATGGAAAGGTACATTAATGGTAAAAAACAATTAAATAATAAAACACTTATCGAAAATAATTTATTTAGAAAAATAAAAATAAACCCTAAAATTCAGGGGGCTTACACCTTCTACTGGAGATAGAATGCAATGGAACAACTGGGTTCCGAAAGCATAAGATTTTTGTGAAAGGGAGGTGTATGTGAGCTCTGATGATCAGGTCCACTGACTCTTTTGCTAGGTAGAGGTGGAAGTACACATCTGAAAGATTTCAAGATTAGTACTTCTTTAGGAACTTGCCGTTGATGGGCATCATGAACAAGTCTCCGTTTGATCGGGCGAGGCGGTAAGCACCGTTTGAGTATACCGTCTCTATGATGAAAGTTCCCTCCCATTTGGGCTCGAACTTTTCTGGCATTTTATGAGTCAACACCATTGTCCTCCTGACTGCCAGAACCAGGTCGCCTACTTGGAGAGTCCTCAGTTTGACCTTCTTGTTGAAAGCCTGTGATCTACGGGCTTGATAGAGTTTGATGTGCTGTTTAGATAGGAGACGTTTTTCATCAAGTGCTTCCAATTCTCGCATACGGCGACGTTGATTTTCTTTTTCTGTGAGTTGATTTGTGATCGCTACACGGAATGAGGGTATCTGGATCTCGAGAGGCAGTACCGCTTCGTTTCCGTAGACCAAGGAGAATGGTGTGTTGTCCGTCGGGGTCTGTACCGTTGTACGGTAGGCCCAAAGGCATTTGCCGAGCTTTTTGTCCTAGTCACGTTTGTTGGATGACACGACCTTTTTGAGTAGCTTGACGATAGTCTTGTTAAATGCCTCGGCCAATCCGTTTGCTGTCGGATTGTAGGCGGTCGATGCCACCTTCTGAATGTGATTCTTGTCACAGAATCTGCTGAATACGTGGCTGATGAACTATGGACCGTTGTCATGGATAATCCTACGAGGTACCCCGAAACGGTAGATGACATGATCTTTGATGAAGCTGATCACCCTAGAGCTCTTCACTTTCGTCAGCGAAACTGCTTCTGCCCATTTGGAGAAGTAGTCTGTGATGGCTAGGATGAAACGGTGTCTCCTCGATGAAGGAGGGGTGATAGGTCCTACAATGTCCATGCCCCAAGCTTCGAAGGGCCAAGAGACGGCCGTAGGATGTAGTGGTTCCGATGGTTTATGGATGAAGTCGGCATAAAGCTGACAAGCATGGCACTTCTTAGCATAGCTAACAGCATCGGCTGCCATGGTCAGCCAGTAATAACCTATGCATCGCAGCTGATCCTGCAACTTAGGCCCAGGTTGATGAGCCCCGCAAGTTCCGTCATGAGCTTCTCGAAGGACTTCGGCTGCTTCTTCGTTGGACAGGCATCGAAGGAGAAGTCCATCGTAGGAGCGTCGGTACAGCTTTTAGTAGCTGTATCGTAATAGAATCGAAGGGAACGCCTCCAGACTGAGACGAATTCTTTCGGGTCTTCTAGAAGAATTTTGTAGACAGCGAAGTCGATGAACGAAAACCTCCAGTCTCAAATATTAATACCAGCACTTGTTGATATGGCATAGGCCATTTGTGAGCATAGGTTATTTTTAGGACAGACCAAGTCTCGACCAACTACCGTGACGTAGTGCTAAGTCCCGAGGGGAGCTGCCAATGAGGCTGCGAGGCCAGCCAGAGCGTCAGCCTCCAGGATTTGTAACCGGGGTACGTGTTCTATAAAAAAATTGGTAAAGGTTGAAATAATGTTCAATGCCACTTCATGGTTAGGAACCAGATTTTTATGGCGAACTTCGTATTGCCCTCTGATCTGGTTAACGACGAGTTTTGAGTCGCCGTAGGCTTCCAGATGATCCACCTCCAGCTGTTGTGCCAGCTGGAGTCCCATGATGAGAGCGTTGTACTCGACAATATTGTTGGAGCACGGCTTCGAAAGGGAGTAAGCACGCTGGATGACCAGCTGATCGGGAGAGACTAAGACTACCCCCACTCCTGCGATGATTTGGCCTTTGGGGCTTGTTCTTGAAGCGCCATCGAAAAAAATCTGCTAGACGGATCTTTTTTCGATGATGTTTGATTCTTGGACCTCATCCGGGATATCTTCATAGAGTCTGGAGGACTCAAGTGATGTACTGTGCTCGCTCCTGTCCTGACTGGACCTGTTGAAGATATTACAGAGGATGAGGATGAGGCCCGATGTACCACCTATTTCGGAGCAGGCTTAGACGACACCTGCGACCTGGCTCCTCTGGAGGACCCAGCTGCAGTACAGGATGCTACTCCCATAGTATAGGCTAGACAGCTAGGATTTATCTTTCTTTTCAGCATTGTTATTGACTTTCAGTTGTTGTTCTGAGATGTATATTTTCTTTTATATTCTGTAGTTGAGACTTTGTATTCTGGATGTTTGCTGAGATGTTATCTTAGACACTTAGACTCTTCTGATTATCTGTATTTCATTTTGAGTTCTATATCATATCGTACTTCTTCTTCCTTAGTTGTGACTGAGTTTACATTCTGCTATGTCACCCTCATTCGGAGAGTATAAACTGCTTAGCATTATATTGTTAGATGTTGTGACCTAGAACAGCGTTCTACCACCGATACTGCAGCGTAGGCTGGACATACCCACTTCTCGTGCCCTTACTCTAGGGTGCGGGTCGTGACACTCTGGGATGGGGTGTGCAGCAAAAAAGTCGGCCAGAGCTTCATTGACGGCTTTTTGTGGGACGAATACCATATTATACGGCATCAATAGGATCGCTCATGCAGCTAGCCAGGAGTTCAATGATCCTGTCTTTGTCATGAGAATCCTGAGCGGATTGACTCGGGAGATGACATGAATTGTCTGGCCCGAGACATAATGGCGAGTCTTCTGGATGGCGAACACCAAAGCCAGACATTCCTTTTCTACGGGGTTGTACCGGTGTTCGGCCCCGATCAGTATCCTACTGAGGTAGTAGATAGCTTGCTCATAGCCCGCATCGCTATTCTGAGCCAGAAGAGCGCCGAGGGTATGATCCATGGCACGGACGTAGAGGAGAAATGGCTTGCCTGCGACGGGTGCCACCAGGACTGGCGGGCTCGTCAAGTAAGCCTTGATATCATCGAAAGCTTTCTGGCATTCCTCTGTCCAGACGTAAGAGACTCCCTTCTTCATGAGCTGGGTGAAGGGTTGACATTTTCCGGAAAGTTTTGCTACAAACCTTCGGATATATGCAAGACGTCCTTACAGGCCTCGAAGTTCTCGGAGATTCTTCGGAGGGTCCATGTTAAGGATGGCCTTGTTCTTCTCGGGATCGACATGAATGCCTTTCGCCGTGATAATGAAGCCCAGAAACTTTTCGCTAGAAATTCCGAGGAAGGATTTATCAGGGTTTATCTTGAGTTGATGCGCTCACATGAGATCGAAGATTGTCTTTAGGTCTTGTAGGTGATCACCTTTGAGACGGCTCTTGACAGCGTTGTCATCGACATAACATTCGACGGTTTTGTAAAAATGTTGACGGAAGATGGTACTCATAGCTCGTTGGTATGTAGTACCAGCGTTCTTCAAGCCGAAGGGCATCACTGTGTAGCAGAAAATCTTTTTCGGCGTCCTGAATGACGTGTGCTTTGCGTTATCCGGGAACATTTTGATCTGGTTGTAGCCCGAATACCCGTCCATAAAAGACATGTGTTCGAGCCGCATGTATTATCGATCATTACGTCGGTGATCGGAAGCGGAAACTCGTCTTTCGGGCAAGCAACATTGAGATCTTTGAAGTTGATGCTGATTGCGGAGGCTTGCCTTTAAGACGCACCTTCAGAGGTGCCTCAACTGCACCTTCAGTGATTGGTGCCTTCCCTTGTAGTTTTGCCACAAGGGGAGCCGATGTTTGAGGCGGCTTTCCCTTGAGCCGTATCTTCAAGGGAGCTTCAGTAGGTGTTCTACCTAGAGAAGTTGGTGCTTTTCCAGGTAGCTTGATGGTCATGGGAGGCAGCATCTGAGGTGGTTTTCCTTTGAGTCGAATTTTCAAAGGAGCGTCGGGAATCATCTCTGGCTCCATGTCCGACTCTGCTGCCATTTCTGATTGAAACTGTTGATTTTAGTGTTGGAAGGCGCCAGACGGTACATTGGGATCCCCAGTGTTGAGAGTAGTGTCTACGGGATGATGCTGAGGGAAGACCCTGGATCGATCTGAATCCGCTTCACCTTGACAGAACCGACATACCCTATATAATACAGTGGCCTGTTGTGTCGGTTGTGCTTGAGCAGCATGTCTTGTTGGGTGAAAGTTATGTTTGGGATAACTTCATCCGCACAATGGCAGTGCGCACATGTGGTCGGGGTATCCTCAGGCTACTTGACCTGACTGATGAAGGATTCAGCATCCTTCAGGGCTTCACAGAGAGCTTCACGAGTGTCCTTGGAAAGACGAAGAAGCTCAAACAGGGATAGGCGGGCAGGAGTACTGGCAAGTTATACCAGTATGTCGAAGTTGTAGGTCTTGGCTAGCCCCGAAGCATTCTCCTTTCGCAAAGACTTGTCGAAACGGGCCTCTACATGCTTCTGTTTATTGGCTGCTGGAGGCTTGGATGGACCTCCTTCTTCGACATCAGGAACAGTGCAGGGAGGCACCACCTCAACGGCAGCTTCGTCGGGTTGGACGTTCAGCTGCGAACGGATTTATACAGAAAGATCCTCTTTTACGAAGGAAGAGACCATGCAGCAAGACTTGATCTTCCTGCCCTTAGTTTTGGAGGCAGAGCGTACCTCCGGTTGAGTAACCTCGGAGACGAGATCGGGATGAGCCTATAAGATCTCTCCCCAAGATGTGGTGAGTGGGATGAGTCCACTCACGTTGTCACGAGTAGGTGGTAGATTGACCACCTTCATTGTCGCCTTTGGGATGGGAACAACGCCATCTTGCGTTGTGGTTGGCGGTAAGGTGCCAAATTGGAGCGACACCAGGTTGGCCGAGACCGTTTTCTTCTCGTAGTCTATGGAGATGACATCCGTATTGATCATGCGCTGGATGTAGTTCTTAAGGACATAGCAGTCCTTAGTTGGATGTCCGACAAACCGATGGTAGTGACAGTACCACAGATTGTCCACTTTTCCAACCTCGTCGGGACGCTTCGGGTCGGACAACTTGATCTTGTCACCCTGCTTCAATATCTCGAAGAGTTGCAGGGTGTCTTCATCATTGAAAGAACAAACCTCCTTTGGCCTTGGTGCAAGTGGAGGCTTCTGAGTGTGTGTTGATGCACCTTTGGAGGCATTGACAGTCAACGCCTGCTTTCTCTTCGTCTCTTGTCCAGGGTTGTTGGCTGCAGGCCGTTTTTCCTTGTCCTCAAAGACAGGGAAACTGACTCCCAGAAGACGAGCATTGGACGCCTTCTTTTCTGCTGCTTCGACCTCGATGATCAAGGAACTCCAGTCGGAAGGAGGAGTGGAGTTGAGCCAGATTTTGATCGCAGGCAGCATGTTCATGCTGCAGGAGGAGAGGAGTGCATGTTCTGGCATACCTGGGGGCAGTCTGAAGCAGGGTTGTCGGAACCGTTCGATGAATGCTCGAACTATTTCCTTCTCCTTCTGACGTATCTCTATAAGAGACGCCATTGTCATGTGCTTCCCTCCGTCGTAGAAATGATCGAGGAAGAGACGTGTCAAGTCGTCAAAGAAAGATATGGAGTTGTCGGAGAGACTGCAGTACAAGTCGTAAGCCACTCCTTTCAATGCCCCGATAAATATGCTGTTGAGAAGTGCGTCTTCCTTTGGGAGATGTCCCGTTTGAGACTGGAAGTACGTCAGATAGCGGCACAGAGATTCTTTTCCATCGTATGGCGTCAATGTTTGTGGTTTATATTTGGGGGGATAAAGCACTTTATTTTATTCGAGGGGATATGGTTGGGGGATCCCCATCTTCTGGCGCTCCTCATGTCTATTCTTTGACTCGAAGCGCTCTCGTAAGTCCCTGATCATCTCCATCACGTCTTCTGTGGAGCTGGGATTCGGAGATGGGGGTACAGCCTGGAGTTGAGCATTTGACGGCTCTGACGTCCGAGGTACCTCGCGGCGATCTGTATCCAAGGATACCCGTTGAAGGGGTACACTTGATTCTCCATCGGCCCCCGGGTCAGGAACGATAGATGGTGTCCTGAAAAAAGCTGACCGTATCTCAAACACTGCTTGAGTCAATATTTGCATGGAGGCAGAGAGAGTTTTGAGTCCTCCCTCCAAGGTATCCATACGCTGGACGAGATCTGCTGGCAGCGCATCTGACTCCGCATCACCAGCTCCCGTCATGTACACCGTCATGACACAACTGGAAGTGGATGGATCAGTTGAGGCTTCGCTTTCGGCCTCGCTCTCTTGTAGAAGAGGAACTTCCCCCTGGGCTTCGTCTTGGCTACCCCCAGCTATGTTCTGGAGATCACCTTTGTCTTCGGGAGAAGTTCCAGCATGGATCTGACTACCCCCAGCTTTGTCTTGGAGGACTTCTTCGTCTTCGGGACGCAGATCCTTAGGGGCTTGACTACCTCCAACTACATCTGGGAGGCTGACTTCGTCTCCAGGATGAATATCCACAGGGGATTGACTACCCCTAGCCTCTTCTGAGATTTTTTGCTCCCCCGAGTGCCCTCAAAAACTCCGGAGGACGGGACAATTGTCTTAGTCTTCCTCGGCTGGTTCTTGGATGAGGACAAAGCCGAAGAGCTGCCAGTCGCCTTCCGAATTGATAGGGAGTTGGAGACTATGTTGCAAGAAGCAACCTGTAGTTCTGGCTCCATTTCAGCGGACACCTTCTTTCCGAGGTGATGTTGGAGTGGTGTTGATGATTGCAGTCGCTGGGACACCGACTGCCTTGGTGGGACCGCTGTCTTACAACAGCTGTTGATGGTGACTGCAGCATAGGTATGCCCCATGAAGGATGCATTATGCTTGTCAGTTGACTCTCCTGATCGGCGTTTTTGAGTGATCATGTTACGCAGATCGTTGGAGGAGAGTGCCACCTTCGTACCCCATCAGGCGCATGGCAAGGCCAAATACCGGGGTGGTCAAGTGAATGCTGCGCCCCCTGATCCAACGCAAAATATGCGCTCAGATCAGTAGTGGGGGCACAATATTTAAATTGACTTGAACGAACCTCAGACGCACAACCAATGGAGGCGCGAGAGTTCAAGACCACAGGGTTTGCCTTGCTCGACTTGGTTGAGAACGCAACAGATGCGCCCAAGTGAGACAAGGACTTTAAAGGTCGGCTCGTTTCTGGCGCAGAAGCACCCGAGTTGACCTTATAGAGCTTACCATCAGCAGCGCGCATGATCGTGAGCGCATGCTTCTGTTTTGCCGCTGGCATAGCACGTTTGAGGCGCATGGCCCGTGCCCCCTTGGACGTCTTCGTACCAGCCAACTGGGGTGCATAGTACTCAGAGTCCAAATTTTCCTTGCCACGATAGCGAGTGAGTCTGTCAAAGACAGAGACCTTCTGTGGCGCATCAGAGTTACTGCGCAGGACATTAGCTGCGCCCATGCTCCGTCGGTACATCTTCTTCGTCTGAGAGGAAGATGGTTGGGGAATATGGTCGGCCCCACGTTTCTCCGAGAGATGCGCTACGGCGGTGGACGCATCTTGGCTGCTGAGGACGTCATCAGGAAGGATAGGTTGCACCGGCGCATCCCCTTCGGTGGTGGTGCCAGAGGCGTCGACCTTGCGCACCCAGACTTGGCGAGTCTTCTTCGGCTTTGGCAGCCGCTTCGAAGGACTTGCGCTACCTTCAGAGATGAACTCCTCATACGCCTGTTGATTGAGGCGTACGACCAGCGTCTTATGGGAGGAGCCCACCTTCACGTCGTCGGATTGCGACACAGCTTTCTCGACGGAGGAGAAAGAGGTCCCCAGCAGAGTTGCAAGCTTGTTTGCCATTAAAATCTTTTGATGCAACTGAAATACAAACAGAACCGTGTTACAATGTAGGACTTAGATGAAGTCCTAGGAGTACACTTTTATTTATCTGGGTCCCTGTGTCGATCGAGTGAGTGGTAATGCGTTGACTCCATTGACGATCTGACGGCGGTTCTCGGTTCTCTGAAGGTCTGAATTGCTCTGGGTGCTGGAGCTTACGGAGAGGAAGAAGACGTTGAGTGTCTCTTCCGATCTTTAGGAGTAAACCCTGATGCTTTGGTTGACTGTGTGTCTTGATCTCTGACAGTCTCTGTGTATCTCTGTGTTTGTGTGAGAGGGAATGAACCTTCTATTTATAAGCAGCAGGTTGGCTGCTCATATGAACATATGTAGGATGTGCCTGTTCATGGGGATGCCACGTGGTTGAAGTTGCGGGAGGCGCATTGATGATGCGTCATCATTTGTGGGTTGAATCCTTCATGCTGCTTTTGTGGGCTGACACGTAGCAGGGGAGAGAATTTTTCTGTTGCTGAGATCTTGGGTGATTAGCACCCCTTCATTGGTTGAATTGAGTCAAAGGACACGTGGCGCGCGTCCGTTGCTCAAAGATCTCGGATTTGGTGGAGAGTGATATGATAGGTGTGCCTGGGATTGGGCGCATGAGAAGACTTTGGCTTGTAACCTTTAGGAGTTACGAACCAGTCTGGACGCATGGCTTTTGAGGCGCATGCGGAGCTTCAGTAGTGACTTGACCTCTGTGTTTAGGGATCAAAGAAAAGTCTGAGGTACATGGATTTTGAGGCGCATGCAGAGATTTGGGTGCATGGCTGCGGGGACACTTGCGAAATGGTTGGGCGGCCACGTGGCTTGTAACTGCCAGAGGAAAGTAATGATGTGCTGACGTCAGCGACGCTTTATTTTCTGAAAAAGCTGTCAACTGTTCAGTCCTCGGGGACTGGCTGCTGTCATGTCAGACTTCAGCATTTAATGTTCTTTGACGGGTGATGGGCTGTTGAGTGGGTGCATCGATCTGCGTTCTACTAGGCGTATGGGGACGCGTGGGACACATCCTTATGAGGCGCTTGGTGCTGATGGGCACGTCTGTATGACGCGCGGTCTGACCGGCACATTCGCTTGCATGGCGCGTCTTTATTGGTCCGTCTGTTGAGTTCAAGTTCATTGCACTGATTTCGGAAGGTTGCCACTTGGCGCATGGGTTTGATTTGCTCTGGCCTATGAATAGCAACAGTTTGAGAGAGTTTTGTTGTCTCTCCCTTGACTTCTCGATGAAGATGGATTCGACTGATCCTCCTCCTTGGCAAGACGTTGTACTGTGGATGATGGTTTTCCTTGTTCGAAGAAGCTTTGACGGTGAACTCCTTCAGAAGACTCAGATTTGCATAATTAAATAGACATAGCAGTTTATGTTCGAGCCGCTTGCTGGTATGACATCGAGTGCCAAGTTGAATACATGGTTTGGGTTTGATGATGGAAGAGCCCCAGGTTGGCAGATGCGCCTGTGCGTTGATGAGGAAGTGATTCACTCTGACGGGGCGGAGTGATGCGCTGGGAGACAGGCATAACATGTTGCAACTGCTGAAACATAGACTATCTTGGTGGTGGAGCCACTGTCTTGCGGCAGTAGCAGTTGATGGCGATCGTAGCACAAGTGTGTCCTGTGAGGGGCGTATTATGCTTGTTGGTCAGCTCTCCTTATCGACGTTTGTGAATGATCACATTACGTAAATCGTTAGAGGAGAGTGCCACTTTCACACCCCCATCAGGCGCATGGCAAGGCCAAGCGCCGGGGTGGTCAAGTGAGAGTGCCACCTTTACACCCCTATCAGGTGCATGGCAAGGCCAAGCGTCGGGGTGGTCAAGTGAATGCTGCGCCCCATGATCCAACGTAAAACATGCGCTCAGAACAGTAGTGTGGGTACAACATTTATAGTGACTTGAACCAGCCTCAGAGGCACAACCAATGTAGGCGCGGGGGTTCAAGAGCACAGAGTTTGCTTGCTCGACTTTGTTGCGAACGCAGCAAATGTGCCCAAGTGAGACAAAGACTTTGAGGGTCGGCTTGTTTCTGGTGCAGAAGCACCCGAGTCAACCTTGTACAGCTTACCATCAGCAACGCGCATGATTGTGAGCGCATGCTTCTGGTTTGCCGTTGGCATAACACGTTTGAGGCGCATGGCCCGTGCCGCCTTGGAGTTCTTCGTACTAGCCCGCGAAGGCGCATAGTACTCAGAATCTAAATTTTTCTCGCCACGACAGCAAGTGAAGAACTTGTAGCCAACCCAGATGAAGAGAAGAACAGTTGCAACTTTTTGTGGCTCGAACGGGCTCCCTAGATAACGGGCTCCCTTTTCTTTATTTATTTTGGTGCCCTTTTCAAAGGAGACAAGAGGGATATATATATATAGATTGGAATGAGACCTCTCTTCTTCTCCTTTCCGATGTGGGATTAAAAGCATTTCCCTCTTTCGGCGGCAGCGACGCGGCAGAAGAGGGAGGAGGAGGAGAGTGGTGATGGAGGTGATGTTGAGGATGATGATGGTAATGGTGGAGATAACAATGGTGATGGTGTTGGTGTTAAGTGATGGTGAGGGTGGTGGAGATGAAGAAGAAGAAGAAAATGATGATGATAAAGAGAAGGAGGTGATGGTGATCGGCTAGGGGTGAGAGGGGGGTCGGCTGATGGTGATGGGGTGAATTGGTGTGTGTGTGTGTTGATGGGAGTGAGAGAGAGTTATATTTGTATGTGTGTATATATTATGTATAGAAAGAGAGAATAAGAGATTAATGAGAGAGAGAGAGAGAGAAAGAGAAAGAGAAAGTAGAGAGAGGGGTGTTGTCCGGCCACATGGGGGGTGGCTGGTATAGGAGTGTGGAGGAAGAGTGAGGGTGATGGGTGATGAGTAAGGAGAGAGATAGTGTATTATATATATATATATATATATATATATATATATATATATATATATATATATATATATATATATATATATATATATATATATATATATATATATATAAGGAGAGAAATGAGATATTTGTAAATATGAGGATATTTTTGAGTAGAAAAAAGGCAAATACAATAGTGGTGTGTATAGACAGTCATGATAGGGCATACACCAAATTGGATTGGGTGTTAGGCCAAGTTTGGTTATGTTGGGACCAAGATTTAATTAAAATATTAATTTTAAATCAATTAAAATCATGGATGAAATGGGAGCACAAGGGAGATCAATTTGGTGGCACGCAAGTGGCATGTGCATAGTAGACTCAAAATAGACCAGGGCCAAATATTCGGTCGATTGGATTGGACCGATGTTGGTCCCAGAAATTAAGTTGGAAGTTAAGTCACGAATCACGACAGACGATAAATTGGTCTAAATTGACCCGAAAGTTGCGTGAAGCAAAAAGAGCATAAGGAGACAAGTTTGAGTGGGACATGATATATCAAATTGAAGATAATCTTGTCTACTATAAACTTCAAGAAGAAAGTTTCCAGAGACTGGCATCCCTGATGCTCTAGAAATCCAAGTCACGGAAAATAGCATTTAATGATCAAAATTAATTAAATAAAAATGAATTATCGAAAATAATTTATTTAGAAAATTCAAAAATAAATCCCGAAAATTCAGAGGGTTTACACTCCCTACCTCCAAGTTGTAGTACAAATTTGGTGCATGTCGCACACCCTTGAGAACGAGCTTCTCACCGAGCATCGTTGTCAAGTGCACATTATCGATGCTTACAACTGCATCTGTCCTCTTGTCGTCCATCTTCATACGTCCAAACCTGCCGTCGCGGTATGACGTGAAGATCCTCCTATATGGAGTGGCGTAATACGACACCCCCGTGTCCATGACCCAGTCGCCGTCATGACACATGCCACAAGGTTCCTCTGCGTCGGTTGCTACGATGATGATATCTCCCATTGTTGTGAGATCCTCCTGATCGTCCTTGCCTTTTGCCATCTCAGCTTTGAGATTCATGCAGTTCCTCTTGATATGACCCCTTTTGCTACAGTGATAGTATCCCTCCTTGCGGTCCACAATCGCAAGATTTTGAGAACTCCCCCTTGTCCTCGTTTGTGAATTGGGTCTTCCCTTTTCGTAGGAAGTCACCAGAGCGAATTCCTTCGACGATTCCACTTGCTTGTGCCGGACCTCCTCATTCAACAAGCTACTTTTGACTGTCTCCATCGTGACAACTCCATCAGGCACGAAGTTGCTCACCGACACCACCAACGTCTCCCAACTTTCCGACAGAGAACTCAAGAGCAGTTGGGCCTGAAGCTCATCATCAATCACCATCTTCATCGCAGATAGCTGATTGATGATACCTTGAACCTCGTTCAGATGTTGTGTCACTGGGCACCCTCCGTGTACTTTGAGTTGACGAGTTGGCGAATAAGAAACGCCTTATTGCCAACTGTAACGCCCCAGTCCCAAAATACGTAGGACTAGGAACGTAGACATGCCAGCTGTATTCATACGAAGTATACTCTAATATATGGAAGCCTCGTATAAATACATAAGCTGTAAAATGCAGTAGAACCATAACTAATCTCATCCACGCAAAATAAATGAATAAAAGACATCATATAAAGATAATGAATTATATTGATACAATATGTTGGGCGGAGACAAATCTGCTACCAACAAGTAAAGGAAAAATACATAAGAAAAGATATGAATTTGGCGAGCGAAGCGAAGACGATCCAAATGCAATCATCCTCGAAGAAATAGCGAAGATCACGGCTAGAGCTAGAACACCTGCGAAAGACAATAGCACACACCTGGAGAGATAACCAGGTCCTCATAGGGACGTAACAAGACACATAATATCATGCCATATAAACTGAATAAATATTGCTAAAATAAATAAGTAAATCGAATTATAACATGGTCCAATACGTACCTACTGAACGAGCGTACCATCCCCCCAACCAAACATAGACAGGATATGGTAAACTAATTCACGACGACGTATCTTCCTATGCTATGAATCCAATATGGTATCCGGACCCCAATAAGGTTCAATACCTTCTCATCGAAGTAGTAAGTCACTCCTACAACCAAACAAGGACAAGATGTGACGAACTAATATGCGACAAGTTATTGTTCCAAGCTACGGTCAGATACAAGTACCCAAACCAAAAGTACTCGTACCTAACGGATAAAGGTGCCTACCGTTCTAAGTGAAATGTAGTTAAGAACAATCCTTCCTACGGGCCCTGGCTGAATAGGATCGGCATAGTCCCCCTTGGGCACCAGAGGCCCCATCAGTAAGAGCATGACGTTCCGCAAAATCGTCAGTGGTCATCAGTAATCATGGGTCATCAACCTCGTATCTCCAGCGGAGAGTCCGGGTCACAAGGGAAGTGCATCGAAGCCCATACGCTAAAGAATTGTCCTCCCCGCCCAATGTCTACTGTGTTGTATCCACAACACAAACCACTATAACCGCTAAGTCAAACTAGCATGCAATCTCTATTAGCGGTTATTCCTATCGCACGGCTTGTACGTACTGGTGGCCAGCCAATCATGCACTTTCGTGTTCTACATGCGACACACAACTTCGTGGTACATTGTGTCAAGGCCAATGAATGCAACACACAAGGTGGTCCCTTAAATCTAGGTTAAATGTGAGAAAAATAATACATAGCAGGAAATATAAATGAACAGTAAGTTCTAACAGGTTATGCCATGTATCACAGTTTATTTTGCATAAAAAAATAAATAATGAATAAAATATGAGCTAAAATAATTAAACAGTAAATGGCAAGGTGTCTTACCTGAGATCCTTGTTGGTGAAACCGACAATCCCGTTGGGTACAGAATAGTCACATGGCTACACAAGATAACTCAGACGATGTGACAAACTTCTAAAATAAAAACCAAAAATAAAATATTCTAGAAAATTTTTGGGAAAAATATATGATATGTATTTTTCTGTCAGTATTACGAAACTTCAAACGGATCATGATTCTGATTCCTGGTTCTCCCAGAATCTAAAAAATACTAAAACGTGTCAGATTTCGGACCACTGACACTCAACAAATTTTCCAGAAAATTAAGTTCCGAATTTATGAAAATAAAATTTATATTCAGAAAATATACCTCAATACGATTCCAACAAAAAAAACTGGAGGTCAAAAGGAGTCCGGAGTTGGGAGTTATGGTCATTCAAAGTTCCTACAACCTTTAAAAATTGAGGCTGAATTTATGACGAAAAAAGAGAGAAATTTTGACAAGGATGGTTTGAAAGATGATTTGTGGTGAAAATAATATGGAATAGTACCTGCCTATTTATAGGATGCGGGAATTCCCAATTAGATAAGAATTAGGATTCCTTTAAACCCAATTTAGATATTTTCTAATTTAATTTAAAAGCAATCAAATCCAAATCCAAATCCAAATCTAATTTAAATCAAATCAAATCAAATTCTCTTAGTTTAAAATCAAGTCAATTAAATCCAATTTAAATCTATTTAAATTTTTAGCTCAAAATCAAATGGGATAAATTTTTTTTGAATATTTAACTATTTAAATAAATCCAAAAATCAAATCAAGATTTAAATGGCCACCATAACTTCCAAATATATTTTTCAAAATACCAATAATAATAATTTCGAAAATAATAAATATTTTTAAATATCTTTTTGAATAATAAATCTCGAAAATTATGTTTTTATTTAAATTAAACTAGCAAATATTTATGAAATATATGTATGCATGAATAATATTATTTATTCCAAATAAAAGGCCTTTCATAAATAAAATCATAAATTTAGGAAATTTTGATAGCTAAATTAAATATTACATATATTATTTTGAAACTATAAAAATAAAAAAATATTTTTCTCAAATTATGTACGCTCGCGCATATTCGCACTCGTCGAGCAACTACGAAAAATAAAATTTCGTGCGCGACGTACAATACGACTATACGACATACAATACAAAAATTTTAAATCAGTACCAAATTTAATATATATAAAAAATATAGTCAAAATTTAGGGGTTTTACATTCTATCCAACTTAAAAGAATTTCGTCATCGAAATTAAGAATTAGGAGGGGGTGAGAAGGCACAACGGTAGATAGGAGGGTTTAAGGAAGTTTATATGGTCGTAGTCTAGGTTGAGGGTATGATTAAGAGACGATTGTAATAACTCTTAAATTCAAGTGATTAGAAAGTCAAGATTATAAATTTAGTGTCGAGGAAAAGGTCGAGTAGTTCAAGACAAAGATATGGTTACATTGGATGGTAATGTTCATGGTGATAGGACAGTTAGAGGAGTTTTAGTACGACTCTTTCGTCCTTCTAAAATAGGTGAAGGCGAACGCAATATAGAGTTCAAAGGAGGCGTTATCGAATACGAATACGTGGTTCAAAGGCGACCGAATAATTCAAAACGAGTTGTCAAGGCAGTCGCGGATGGGACTCTAGAGGACAAGTTTAGCTATGTCCCCATCCACGTAGGATAATATGTGATAAGCGAACCAAAGTGGAATATGTTGATCAGACCATCATGCACCGGTTCTGATTAGACAATATGTTAGTGGGTGCACCCAATAAAATATGTCATGATCAAGCTTGATAACGAAATAAGCTTGCAAAACTGAAGCTATGTTAGCAGCGCGAGATAGTCAAAATATGAGCAAGGGAGGTACTGATGAAGGAAATTTTAAATAGTCCCAGATGTTTTAAGATCAAGGCTCGCCCGAAGTTCGGGCCTATACAGTTGTCTTGGTTGACTAGCTAAGTTAGGGTCCTCTGAACTTATAGGCTAAGCAAATTTATCCACATGGGTCACAAGGACAAAGGCTTTGTTGGACCGTGAGGTATTCTACCCAACTTACAAGAGTTAAACTAGTAATGGGATGAGACAATGGGTTAAGCAATCAAGATAAAGCACAAATTTAAGCATTTAAGGAACTAAGTAGAACAAAATTCATCTATCAGGTTAAGGGATTGAGTCAAGGTTGGATCTCTTAATTGAAGTCGGAAAGTATTTTGGTGTCATGGTAGAGGTTATAGTTTGGCCATTTTGACCAGAAGGTCCTATCATGAAAATAGTGTACAAGGAGACGTGTTTTAGTGGGACATGATACATCTACATGAAGGTGGACTTATCTAGGTCTTACATATGAAATTTGTTGGAAGGAAAAGTGTAGTGTTGTACTCCAAATATACAAGTCACGGTAGGGGACGCCAGAAGATCAAAAATAGAAAGTGGGAGTTCACGAGGTGATAATTAATGCACAAAATAAAGAAGATCAAGTTAAAGCGTGAAATAAAATTAATTAAAGAATCTAAAAAATAATCTAGGAACACAATTCCGGAGAGAAGATAGTCTCCTAGATGAATACAATTAAGGAACCATCAAATCATTATTCAAATTGCAAATGGGTTAGAAGGTCGCAATTAAAAGATCTAGAATTGAAGGAAGGTCGAGTAAGTCAAGGTGGAAATACAGTCACATAGCTTGGTAGATGACTAACAACACTTGTGTATATACTACTATCATGGTCATAAGTGACATGGCAATTAGTGTGGAATACTTAGTAGGGTTATCTTGGGCCTACCATTAAAATTTACTCAAGCATCCTCCAAAAGTTTTAAAAAATAAACTTTCAAAAATAAACCACCAAAATTTGTATTCACTCCAAGCAGTTCAAATTCATCATAAAAATTTAAATTACTCTCATAAATCTCAAAGCAAAATTTTATCACGTTACTACTAACCTTTTCCAAAATTAACGTTTAAACTCAACTATTTAACTCAAGAGTTCATAATTTACGAATCCATAAAATTCACAATCAATCAAAATTTTAACACTCTAAAATTTTCAAATAACTCATAATAAAACTCTTAGCATATTAAAAGCAATCTCAAGAATTAAGCTCAATGCTCTCATAAATTTTAGCTTATATTCATGCTAAGTTATTCTAACAAAATTACAACTTTTAAATGGTAACTTCCCTAAATCAATCAAAATAACTTTCCATCACATCCTTCGAAATTCTTCCAAAAATTTTAATATTAGCAATCTCTCATGAAACTAAATTTTCAAATAATCTTATCAGTCAAAATCTTTTTTTTTTACCAAAAATCTAAATAGATTTGTAAATCCTCAATCATAGGACACAATTTAAAATAAAGAAAAAAATCTCAAAAATTGTTTTCATAACTTTCAAATATTTTAAACCAAAATTCACCGTCATTACTTTCCCTTAAAATTTAAAATTTTATAAACACGAAAACCGCAAGTTGTACAACTCCGTTTAAATAATTCCTACGACCATTTTTAAAGCTAAGATCATTTTCAAACCAAATCTATAACTGTTCAAGGTGCATAGCTATATAATAAATCATGAACATTAAAACTCAAAAATCAAATAAATTTTATATTTGTTCAAAGATGTATATCTATCACCCAAAACTCATAAATATCACAACTCGAAAAGCAAATCAATTTTATACTTGTGCAAGGATGTATAACTATAATCCAATAAATCATAAATATCAAATCTTGAAAATCAATCAATTTCTTAAACCAAGTATGAAATTATATAACTCCTCTGGTGTTTACTATTTAGAAATCTCAAGGTTAAAACTTTCCGTGGCAATATCCTACTTTACAAATTACTAATCATTAATTCACACAAAAAGCCTTTTTAACTCAATTAGAGTCTTGAATGTATTCCAATTGCCAATATAACCATTCTAGCCATGTGTTTGACCTATGAGCATATACTAGTGTAGTCATCTTCCTAATTGACACTAAGCACGATAATAAGAATCAACGGTAGAAAGGAATCAAGCAAGATGCAATTCAAGAAAGTCGAACGAGAGTTCGAAATTTGAAGCCAAGGGAAGAGGTCAAGCTGTATGGATGAGATTCCTATAATTCTAATCCTATGTTGTAGGTTCACATCAGTACAGTAACGTAACCGAAGTGACAAACTCGACCTGCATGGGCCACCACAAAAACATGTAACGCCCCAGTCCCAAAATACGTAGGACTAGGAACGTAGACATGCCAGCTGTATTCATACGAAGTATACTCTAATATATGGAAGCCTCGTATAAATACATAAGCTGTAAAATGCAGTAGAACCATAACTAATCTCATCCACGCAAAATAAATGAATAAAAGATATCATATAAAGATAATGAATTGTATTGATACAATATGTTGGGCGGAGACAAATCCTCTACCAACAAGTAAAGAAAAAATACATAAGAAAAGATATAAATTTGGTGAGCGAAGCGAAGACGATCCAAATACAATCATCCTCGAAGAAATAGCGATGATCACGGCAAGAGCTAGAACACCTACGAAAGACAATAGCACACACCTGAAGAGATAACCAGGTCCTCAGAGGGACGTAACATGACACATAATATCATGCCATATAAACTGAATAAATATTGCTCAAATAAATAAGTAAATCGAATTATAACATGGTCCAATACGCACCTACTGAACGAGCGTACCATCCCCCCAACCAAACAAGGACAAGAGATGGTAAACTAATTTATGGTGACGTATCTTTCTATGCTATGAATCCAATATGGTATCCGGACCCCAACAAGGTTCAATACCTTCTCATCAAAGTAGTAAGTCACACATACAACCAAACAAGGACAAGATGTGACGAACTAATCTGCGACAAATTATTGTTCCAAGCCACGGTCAGATACAAGTACCCAAACCAAAAGTACTCGTACCTAACGGATAAAGGTGCCTACCGTTCTAAGTGAAATGTAGTTAAGAACAATCCTTCCTACGCATGGGCCCTGGCTGAATAGGATCGGCATAGTCCTCCTTGGGCACCAGAGGCCCCATCAGTAAGTGCATGACGTTCCGCAGAATCGTCAGTGGCCGTCAGTAATCATGGGTCATCAACCCCGTATCTCCAGTGGAGAGTCCGGGTCACAAGGGAAGTGCATCGAAGCCCATACGCTAAAAAATTGTTCTCCCCGTCCAATGCCTACTGTATTGTATCCATAACACAAACCACTATAACCGCTAAGTCAAACTAGCATGCAATCTCTATTAACGGTTATTCCTATCGTACGGCTTGTACGTACTGGTGGCCAGCCAATCATGCACTTTCGTGTTCTACATGCGACACACAACTTCGTGGTATAACGTGTCAAGACCAATGAATACAACACACAAGGTGGTCCCTTAAATTTAGGTTATATGAGAAAAATAATACATAGCAGGAAATATAAATGAACAGTAAATTCTAACAGGTTATGCCATGTATCACAGTTTATTTTGCATAAAAAAATAAATAATGCATGAAATATGAGCTAAAATAATTAAACAGCAAATGGCAAGGTGTCTTGCCTGAGATCCTTGCTGGTGAAACCGACAATCCCGTTGGGTACAGAATAGTCACAGGGCTACACAAGATCACTCAGACGATGTGACAAACTTCTAAAATAAAAACCAAAAATAAAATATTCTAGAAATTTTTTGGGAAAATATATGATATGTATTTTTTTGTCAGTATTACGAAACTTCAAAGGATCCTGATTCTGATTCCTGGTTCTCCCAGAATCTCAAAAATACTAAAACGTATCAGATTTCGGACCACTGACACTCAACAAATTTTCTAGAAAATTAAGTTCCGAATTTATGAAAATAAAATTTACATTCAGAAAATATACCTCAATACGATTCCAACAAAAAAAACTGCAGGTCAAAAGGAGTCCGGAGTTGTGAGTTATGGTCATTCGAAGTTGCTACAACCTTTGAAAATTGAGGCTGAATTTATGACGAAAAAAGAAAGAAATTTTGACAAGGATGGTTTGAAAGATGATTTGTGGTAAAAATAATATGGAGGAGTACCTGCCTATTTATAGGATGTGTGAATTTCCAATTAGATAAGAATTAGGATTCCTTTAAACCCAATTTAGATATTTCCTAATTTAATTTAAAAGTAATCAAATCCAAATCCAAATCCAAATCCAAATCTATTTAAATCAAATCAAATCAAATTTTCTTAGTTTAAAATCAAGTCAATTAAATCCAATTTAAATCTATTTAAATTTTTAGCTCAAAATCAAATGGGATAAATAAATTTCGAATATTTAACTATTTAAATAAATCCAAAAATCAAATCAAGATTTAAATGGCCACCATAACTTCCAAATATATTTTTCAAAATACCAATAATAATAATTTCGAAAATAATAAATATTTTTAAATATCTTTTTGAATAATAAATCTCAAAAATTATATTTTTATTTAAATTAAACTAGCAAATATTTATGAAATATATGTATGCATGAATAATATTATTTATTCCAAATAAAAGGCATTTCATAAATAAAATCATAAATTTAGGAAATTTTGATAGCTAAATTAAATATTACATATATTATTTTGAAACTATAAAAATAAAAAAATGTTTTTCTCAAATTATGTACGCTCGCACATATTCGCACTCGTCGAGAAACTACGAAAAATAAAATTTCGTGCGCGACGTACAATACGACTATACGACATTAAATACAAAATTTTTAAATCAGTACCAAATTTAATATATATAAAAAAATATAGTAAAAATTTAGGGGTTTTACACCAGCCATCTTCCTTTCGTACAACGAATGCAGCTTCTCCCATAATGCTTTTGCTGAATTCTCCATGGACACGTGGTGAAACATCGAATCATCCAACCATTGGCGGATGAATACAACGGCCTTCTGATCCAGTCATTTCTAGTCTTCAGCAGCTTTGTCTATTGGCTTTGCGTTGTCGCCCTCCAACAGACCATGCAAGTCCTTGCACCAGAGTAGATCCTCCATCCTTGGCTTCCAAATCATCCAGTTTTCTCCTGTGAGGTTGATCATACGAGTGTTAATCTGCTCCGTAGACATGATTGCCAGAACGTCCAAAGCTTTGATACCAGATGTTGAGAATCGGATACGCCCTCCTGCGCTCCGATACCGTGTCTGAGACGTTGCCGTAGCGAAAACTTAGGCTAACCCACCTGAAATAACCAACCCCGTCTAACGGACACCAAGCACAGATAAAGACAAGTATATGACGGTGACTACGTCATCTGGACAAATTCCAATCTCTATAACACAGATGAAATTACAAGATTGACAAAAACTAATGTTGAACTCTTTGCCCTAATAGGTTTAACCCCCTCACCACACTCAAGAAGAAAAGAAAGGGATTGTAATTGAAATCGCTCGCCAACCCATAATAATCTCCCTAACCGAAGTTGATGACCCCTCGATTAGATCTATTCTTCCTTCTGTCTTGGTTGGCGAAGTCCTAATAGCAAAGTGCAGAATTTTTTCTTAGATTTCTTGTGGACAAGCACCTCGGATATCCACTTTTTGTGCTGTACTTTGTGCCTCCACCCTCACCCCATATATATAGGATGAGAAAAACCTATTTTAGGTCATAATAAAATTTCTTAAATATGAAGCTCTCAAATAAGAATCCTACTACACCTAAAATAGCCCATCAACATTCTATTTTAGATTATAATAGGATCTCTTAAATAAGAAACCCTCAAATAAGAATCATATTATATCTAAAATAACCCAGCACTAATTATGGACATCCAAATCAAATTAAATCAAATATTTAATCAGATTTTGACTCCATAAATATGCTATTTCCAAATCCAGATTGGACTCCAACACACTAGTCATGCGGAACTGCAAATTTTGTGTGCACACAGACCACACGGACTGTAGTTTTCACATGGACAAAGACCACGCAAAATTGTATTTATCGCACGGAACTGCAGCTTCCGTGCATCAGTCACGCGGAGCCTAGCATATCTCACAACACAGTCTCGTGTAACTAGTACAAAGTGAACCATCAAAGTGTTATTTTGTGCCCTTCGACCACGTCTGAGTTTCTAGACTCCTACAGGATCTCGCTCCTATGCAAATTTTTCCAAGGAAATGCGTGACAAAATAAAATATTTCTTGAAGGATTTAAACATTGCTTTTTAGTAAAAAATAATTCACTCAACAACCTATAAATTCTCCTTCCGAATTTCCGTTGTTTGAATTTATTATATTACCTAGAAATAAAAATACTCATAAAAAAATATTACAATAAATAATAAAAATATATAAGTAATATTTAGCCAAGCCAACTCCTAGATAATATAAGGGTGTGTTTGATTGAAAGGTGGAAAATATGTTGAAAAGAAATTAATTCCATGGAATAATTTTCCTAGGAAATTTTTTTTATGGAATTTTAAAAAAATTTCATGGAAAACTTAATTTGGGTGTTTGATTGTCATTATTTTCCATGGAAAATGATATTTTTCTATGGGTTGGACAAGTTTCATTTTCCATCATTTTAGATGAAAATATGAAAAATGATAGTTTTATGAAAATAATTTCATGAAAAATATAAGCTATCAAACATTACAATTGGTGGAAAATTTGTGATGGAAATATTTTCTATGGAAAAAAAGCCCAATCAAACACAGCCTAAGTATAAATTAGAATTTTCTTATACGTGGGTTACCTTTTTTTATCCTAGTTACTAACAAAAATCATATTATTATATTTACTACTATTAAATTTTGGCCTTTCTTCTTCAGTAAGTCCCTAATAAATTTATTGCCACTTTAGCTTACTCTATGGAAGTTTATCGAAAACAAGATTATTCAAAGTATTAAGCAACAATCCACGGTACCATGTTACCCCATATCATCATATACTTGTTTTGATTTTCTAATTTCTACCACTTTGTCTGATTTTATTCATATTATGTTTCATTCCTTAAGATGCATAATTTTTTATTGAGAAATTTTGACTTACACCCACTTGAATTATCCATATTAAGGGTGCACCCCACAGTTTTGTATTAATGAAAAAATACCCCCACTTTGAACGAAAACTATCCAGGACTAACGGTCAAAGGCTTTGACCCAAAGTTTTTGACGAAAATATCCTTCCCATATTGTCTTCTTCCCCTCCTCCCTTCCTCCTCCCTGCTGCCACTGCACCCCCTTCCCCCTCCCTCCCCGTCGGGTGCCGCCGCCTTTGTCACGACCCGATCCCAAATTGTTGGGTCGAATCGGATCATGCCCAGCCTGCACCATTGTGAGACGGCGGCAGTAAGCTGTATCCAAATGCAGGTAATCACAACAACACAATATATATTTGTCACAACTTCTAAAATTTCGAATATTAAAAACTTGTTTGTTCAACACAGAGAAAAATACAACTGACATAAATACTGAAATAGATTGTCTTCACTCCAACATAATGAAACTAGAAATGGAAATAACATCTGTCTAAAACGTCGGCTCATCGGCCTCGAGATCAACACCGTCCGATTGGGACTCTGGCAGCACAGCATGGTAGATCTCAGGATCGTAATAGCTATTAATCAATAGCTCAGCATCATCAATGAAACCTATTGGGGGTGGGGAATCCAGTCAGGAAATGAGCAAAGTACAATTATAAAAATCTAACAATTCAACTATTAGTTAGAAATTTGTAATTTAAACAGTTTGAAATACTTGAACAATATTTTCCAGCAAATTTCCACAATTGAAAAATAATGTGATTTGAGTATGTAATGCTTATGACCGGCTTGGGTTGTACAATAGTATCCTAGTGATACGATACGGCTTATCCTCGTGTGAAAGGAGTAAGCTCGTATAATTATGCAATATGAAGGTATTGGTCATAAAATACTACATTACTCCCCCAATCCCACAATCAATAACAATCAATACTCTAGGAGAGAGTTCCGTGTAGCAATGTGGTTTAATCTTGCAATATTATAATTAATAATTAAATTGAAAAATAGACATAACCGTACTTGCCTTAGTTTGTAACTGGATTTGAGATGGATACCGGGGAAGGATTCAAACTCGTCCTCGAAATCCTACAGTTGAGAAGTTCTGACTTAGAACCGTATTTGAACCATGTTTAGGTGTTCTAGTTATAATCCCTATAATTTGATCCTAGTCAAGTTTTAATTTGTTAAAATTATTCTACCGGAATACATTAGTATTACGAACTACAATTAATTATTTAATGAGGTAAAAGTCGATTTACTGATTAATAATTTATGAAATACAAGTCAAGTTAACATTTTATTGGAAAAATTCGTATTTTCCAACTATTTGGCAAAACTTTGTATTCTGTAATATATATATATATATATATATATATATATATATATATATATATATATATATATATATATATATATATTAGATTTTTCTTCTAATGAGAAAACATGAAATTGTCTAAGTTACAAACTTGAAATCTTATTTTATTTAATGTGAGAAAACTCTTATTAATTTTCTATAATAAAATAATATTCACTTTATTATTAACGCGTTTACCTACAACCCAACAATCCAGAAAAGAAAAGGAAAAATCTATACTACACATAACAAGGCCTCAGAAAAGAAAATAGAAACTGGGCTTATGCCCTTACAATTTATTACATAAATTAATTAAAAATTGTTGTTGAGCTCCGAACGCCGGGAAGCGGTCCATTCAGCAGGCCGAGGCCCTGCACTCAAAATGCTATTGGCCAGTAATATGTTCTAAAATAATTATTTAAATAAAAAATATAAGAAATACGGTAAGTCTCATACTTGGTCCAAAATATGATGCTGCATTCTAACTTATGCCTCAACGTCCGAAAATTCTGATTTCGTTTGCATTTCGCTAGGGTCTACAAACCGATACGGTCATTGCCCGAAAATGATAAAAACTATATTTAAATCAACACTTCAACTCGTAAATTTTTTTTGCAAAAGCCGGTATTTGGAAATAATTTTTATTCAAAACTTTAATAAATATTCCAAAAATTTGGGCAGCACCTCTATAATTGGAACAACCCAATCCTGGAAAAATGCCAACCAACACAAATACAATCCCAACCGAGAGATTATAACCCATAAAATATAACCAAAAGCTTCAGAACGTATCCGAAACAAAATTCGGAAAACCCGAATTGAGATTCGGAAAACCACAGAACCAATACTAAGAAGAAAATGGTCACAGAACCATATACCAGGAATCCAACTTTAACTCAGAAAATTCGAGAACCACAGAAGCTACAAAAATCATTCCGAAAGAAAGTTCAAAAAATTTGAAACCTCGAATCAATCTGATTCCCATAGCGGGATCGGAGACCATGTCATCATCGACACCAAAGAGAGGGACACAGGGACACGGAAGATACCTGGGGTGCTCGGATATATCTCTCAGATGAATAAAGAAGGAAAATTATCCGTGAGGACAGCAAAAAACTCGAGACAGCGCTCAGATCCGGCCACGAGGAGCAGATAGCAGCTCGGAACCAGAGAGGAGCGCAAAAAGGGTGGGGCACGCGGCCGGGAAGCGGCTGCGGGTTGGTGTGAGGCCGGCGATCGGGTTTGGACAGGGCCGCGGGGAAGATCGGCGGCGGGAAGGCCGCGCGGGGTCGGTCAGTTGAGCTGGCCGGGGTGCTGCGGGGTCTGGAAGCGGGCGGAGGAGGGGTCGCTCGCCTCAGGTGGCCGGGGATCACCGGGAGGGGAACGGATCGGTGTGCCGAGAGAGCTTGGGCGAAGCTAGGGCTTGGGGATTGAGAGGAATGATGGAGAGGAATGATGGGAAAGGGTTTTAAATAAGGGAATTTGGGGGTTACGGGAGAGGAAAGGAGGAGTCGAGGGTGGCGGCGGTTTGGGAGCCGAGGGGGTCGGCTGCGACCATTTGGTCGAAAAAGGAAAGGAAAGGTTTTTCCTTTCTGATGGTTTTAGAGAATTGAGAGAGATAGAAAGAGAGTTAATAAAAATTTAATAAAAGAATTATTTTGTTTTTTAATAAGAAAAATGATATATATATATATATATATATATATATATATATATATATATATATATATATATATATATATATATATATATATATATATATATATATATATATATATATATATATATAAAGGGATTTCCAAATTAGTTTCGAAAAAACTGAACTTGGGTTCGAGACAGGTTCGGGACGCGTCTCGTCCAACACTAAAATTTCTGAAATATTAATTTTTCTAAAAATACAATTTTTCTAAATTAACAATTAATAACGATTATAATAATAATTTAGTAAATAAATTATTTAAATAAAAACTAAAATTTACGGGTTTCACATCCTTCTCCGTTCGTCCCGGTCGCTGTCCCCTCCCATCCCAGCCGCTGCTGCTGCCGCCACTGCTCCTGCGACGCTGCTGCTGTCGCCACGTCCACCGCCACTGCCCGCCCTCCCTCTCCGCCGGCCGCCACCCCCTTTCCCGTCCCCCCTGGCCGCTGTCCCGTCCCATTCCCGTCGTCGCTGCTGCCGCCACGTCCGAGATGCAGGAGGCAGACGGGGGATGTCACGCCCCGACCCGGAATCACCCGAATCATCGTCATCGCATGGGGCATGATACCGCACGAGCCTGGAGTTGCGCTCGTGCAAGGCAAGAAGACAAGTTCTCAAATGGTTATCTTTGAGTTGAACATTTACAACGAAAGGAAAACAAAGTATACGAAACGATTCTTTTATTTATATTCGAAATCAAATTACAAAGGCTTTCGATAGCCCAACGGAATTTGCCAGATTGGCTATAACACTTAGGTCTACGTCCGCTAGGTGACTTACCTAGACACCGTGCTCAAATCCTTCCGACGCATGTTTAAATTAACATTGCACAAAGGCCACAATCTATCTGACATAACAGTTTACATTGAGGCGACGGTGCTCAAGGCAACGATCGCCCTGACACGAAGGTCTTTACGATACGCCTTACGTTCGATTCCTAACGAGTAGGAATTCACTAGCCAAATTTCCAACTTATCCGTCTCGCAATATCGAACCCAATTTCGATTCACGTAAGTTCAATTGCAAGGCGAATCCGAATCTAACGACATGACTCATAAGTCATTCTCTTATCGTTCCCTCTCGTGCATAGCACGACTCTCGCACTCGCCTATCCGAGTCACCAAGTTCGTTGGTGAATTTCAAGTTCTATCGTCGACCAACATAACCATTCGAGCATTCATCCGATGAATACTCAAAATCTAGCTACATCATTCTCAATCAAAAGTTGTTCCAACAATTCTTGATCGCCTAGACTTATCGTCAATATGCACCGTGCTATATTTTTTATCGGTGCAATCCAATATGCGATATCGCATGGGTCATCTTACGGTCTGCAGCATTCAATTTGATTTGGCGGTCAAGTCTTCTAGGGTCAGCTACCCCGAAGCTACGCTCGATAATTGTGGATCATCACCGAAGGACAGTTTACTATGAACCATGCTATATCTTATTTCGGAGCCAAATCACGTTCCAACGATTTCTATGCGACTACCCAAATCCGTACATAACCATTTCTATCGGCGCAACTGATGCACAACTATCCTCCGAGTAAAGTCATGCACTATCGTCGATGATTCCGCAATTTATGAAACATCTACTCATATCGAGTTCGAGTTTATCTTATTTCGCGGTCGATACACGAGATGCTATACGCATCGTGTAAAACCCCTAAATTTCTACTTTTTTTTACCGATTTAAAATTTGTATTGTACGTCGCGTAATCGTATTTTACGTCGCGCGCAAGATTCGATTTCGTAACTGCTCGATGAGTGCGAATATGTGCGAGCGTACATATGTTGTTAAAAACGTTTTTCCATCCTATAGTTTCAAAATAATATATAGTAATTATTTTGCGAAAAGCGTCGCAACGAGTTTCAAAAAAAAAATTATTTGATTTTATTATTATAAAAAGGCGGATTTATTTAATTATTTTAACTTTCTAAAAAGGTATTTCAAATAGTTTAGTCATTATTATCATTTTCAAAATTTATTTATATTGATATTTTATTATTCAATAAGATATTTAAAAATATTTATTATTTTCAAAATTATTATTATTGGTATTTTGAAAATATATATTTGGAAGTTATTGTGGCCATTTTAAATCTCGATTTGATTTTTCATGGATTTAATTTAATAGTTTAAAGATAGAATTTAGACCTAAATTAAGTCTAGGTTATCTAGATTTAATTGAAATTAAATTCGAATGGATTTGATTTATTGATTTAATTTTGAATTAAATAAATATTGATATTTATTATTCAAATAGATATTAATGTAATTTTCGAAATTATTATTATTCGTATTTTTGGAAAATATATTTTGAAATTATTGTGGAGATTTAAATCTTGATTTAAATTTATGGATTTATTTAAATAGTTGATATTTGAAATTTGACTTATCCTATTCGATTTTAAACTAAAAATTCATTTGATTTAAATTGGATTTGGACTTGTATTTGGATTTGATTGATTTAAACTAAGTTGGGAATTATCTAATTTAGAGTTTTAAATCTATTCCTAATCATATCCAAATTGGAAATTCCCACATCCTATAAATAGACAGGTACTCATCCAATACATTATTCCTCCACAAATTTCCACAATCCAAAGTGAGTGCATCGTGTCCATGACCGTGTCCGTGTCCCATCCACTATGTGTTTCATTATACAAATACAGTCCTCCACCCCGGGTCCGACAGATCCGAACCTCCGTCCCCGTCGTGTCGGACACACCCGACACGACTCATCTAAACTCAAAACCCTAATCCTAAACCTAACCCTTCACCACCACACCCCCACCATAGCAGCCGTCCGACTCTGTCCAGTATCCCTACGACCACCAATGGCAGCACTGCTCCTATCATTACCATTAACACCACCATCGCCGCCGCCGTGGCCACCCTCTCCCAACCGTCGTGACCAACACAAGACCACCACGATCATCACCTCGACTCCCTCCACCGTCGGATCCCAGCCACCTAGCCAACACAGGCTATCACCGTTCCCCTTTCACTACCGTCACCACAACCATCGTCATCATCACCACCTACACCGCCACCTGACCTCCCCGACACCACCCACTGTCACCGCCTTCATCGCCACGACCTGCCCCCACAACCACCAACAAACCCAACGCCCAAAACCCCAGTTTTGCCCCACCGCAGCCGTCACACCGCCCCACCACGGCCACTGGCCGGAACTCTCTAACCGCCACCGGAAAAACCCAAAAATACCTCCAAAAGTAAACATCACCACCAAACCTTACCTCCTTCCGCCGACGAGCACCCGGTGAGCCATCGCGCCCCTATCCGAGCCATCCTGCCACCGAGTCAGACCATCGACGATGAGAGTGGTCGAGCGCCCGGAGCAGCGCCCGTCGCAGCCGCTGTGACCACGCTCACGAGACCCGCGCCGCCTCCTCGGCGTGTCGCGCCTGACCGCCCCTGGCCGGAACCCCGTTCCTCCACCGCGCGGCGAGCCGTCCGTCGAAACCCTCAACCCCCTTTCCGTACCGCCGGACCGCCCGTCCCTTCCATCCGCGCTCGTCGCCGCGACCCCCGCGTCCCACGAGCCTCGATCCCGACCGCCTCCGCCTCTTTTCGGCCGCCGCCCCACCAGAACTCCCCCTCCGCCGTTCACCGCCTGGAAACCGCAGAAACGCTCGCCGCACCTCTTCCCGAGCCTCCAGTCGGCGGCGCCACTGCCAACCGACCGCCGTCCCCCGTCTCCCTTTCTCTCCGCTTCCTCCGGCCATTGAAATCCCCCAAACCCTCTGCTCCGCCGCCTGGCCTAGCGCGCCCCGACGAACACCTCGCCTTCACCCTCTCTCTCTTTCCGCTCTCTCTCGCTCAATCTCTCTCCCATACTTTCTCTCTCTCTCTCCTTTCTGATTCTGCTTTTATTTTCTATTTTTTTGTTATTATTGTTATTCCCTTCTCGTTTAGGAGGAGAGCTGTTACAGAGTGCTGTAAGTATAATTATTATTATTTTTTTATTATTATTATAAAAAAAAGAGTGCTGTAAGTTATAAAGTATTATTTTATTATTATTATTATTATTATTATTATATTATTATTATTATTATTATTATTATTGTTGTTGTTCTTCTCGAAAAGAGGAAGCATCACATGCTGGTATGCTGCAATGGTTGGGTAATTAAATACCTCTATTAGTATTATTATTATTATATTATCATTAGTATTAGATAATGGTTTATTTTATTGATTATTAGTATAAACAGTTAAAGACTAGTAAACTATGATTTGCGCTTATTTTATTAGAATAGTTATTATTATTATTTTTAGTATTTTAAAACTATATGGGTATTATGAATATTTTTATGATTTAAATTACCAAATAAAATATATAAGCTAAATATTTTTCAAATTTTATATGATTAAAATGTTGCCTCTTCCATATGTTTATTTCTGGTCTAGAAGTCCTGAAATTTCTAGTATTATTTTAAAATATTTTTCTAATATAATAGTTTTCATCAAATATCATATTTTGACAAACTTAAAAAGTTTTTGCAAATTAATTCTTATGTTTTAATTATTTATCTAAAAAAAACTATTTTTGCTAATACATATTTTTCAAGGGTTATAAATATTTATCTAAAAAATATTTTAAATAGTGCAATTATTTTTCTTTCTCAAGTGTTATAAATAGTTCTCTAAAAACCACATGTATATCATTATCCATTCTTCTCCTTTGATTTCTCTCCTTTCCATGACCAATTCCCTTATTCCTACTCCCTCGCCAATTCAAGCATACCTTATGTCGACCCTAACCAATTTGACCGTCCTGGACACGATGGAACTGTCCGTGCCACCATCCGAGGTCACCATGTATGGTTGTTGCACCGAAGTTGCAGATCGTGCCACCTTGATCATCGCGGCACACCAGGTGTCCTACCAAGCAAGACACCCTGCCTTACTGTTTAATTCCTTGCTCAATATCATGCATGTTTTTTTTTACTTAATCTAGAAAATATAAATTGTACTTACAAATTATTATATTTTAGTTGCACATGGTTTAGAGTTAAGGGACCACCTTTGTTTGTGTCGCATTCATTGGCCCGACACTTGTGTATCACGAGTCACGAGTCTCATATAGACCTCGGACGTACGTATCGACTGGCCATCGATGCGCACATGCCGTACGATAGGCAATAACTGCTAAAATAGTTATGGTTGTCTAGAAGGCTTAGTGACTTAGCAGTTATTAGGAATGTCGTGATGTAGATTCAGCACGAGTAGTGCATGGGGAGGGTGAAGACAGTTACTAAGCGCAGGGGCTTTCACACCTTTACTTTTCTCTAGATGCCATTTGTGACTCAGTCGAGAGACTAGTGGCCGTGCATTTATTTACTTTTCTCTAGATGCCACTAGTGCCTCGGTTGAAACACAAATGTGCCGTGCATTTACTTTCCTCTAGCTGCCGTTAGTGACTCACCCAAGAGCTAATGGCCATGCATTTATTTTTCTCTAGACGCCCCTTAGTTCTCGCTCGAGTGCTAATGGGCCGTGCATTTACTTTTCTCTAGACGCCACTAGTGCCTTGGTTGAAACGCTAACGTGTCGTATTTCTAGCTTCGGGAGCCCTTGTGTGGAACGTTGTTTTCAAATGCATATTCACATAGAATGGTTAAGAACCTTTATTTGTGTAGTTTTCTGTTGAGCTTTATTTATTCAGTTATCGGCATGATATTATGTGTCTTGTTACGTCCCTCTGAGGACCTGGTTGTCTTGCCAGGTGTGTGCTATTATCTTCGCAGGTGTTCTAGCTCTAGCCGTGACTATCTCTATTTTTTTGCGCTTGGATCGTCTTCGCTTCGCTCGCCAAAAATCTTTCTTTTGTTATGTATTTCTTTCATAATTGGTAGTGGATTGTCTTCGCCCAACTACCTGTACCAAATGACAATTTTATAGTTGATTATATGAGATCTTCTATTTATTTATTTATTTTGTGTGGATGAGATTAGTTATGGATCTACTGCATTTTACAGCTTATGTATCCATACGAAGCCTATGTACTTCGTATGAATACAGCTGGCATGTCTACGTTCCTAGTCCTACGTATTTTGGGACTGGGGCGTTATATGTTTTTGTGGTGGCCCAAACAGGTCAAGATAAATTGTTTGGTTACTTTACCGTACCAAGCAAGCCTGCGTATAGGATTAGAAGTCTAGGATCTCATCCACATACTTGACCTCTTTCCTTGACTTTATCTACCGTTTGACTCATCAATTGCATCTTGCTTGCTTCCTTCCATCCCTATTCTTATCTTTCCTTCGTGCTTGCTAGAGATCGACCCTACTAGTTAGTCGTCCCAAAACACCATTAGTTTAATTCTTTAAATTGGGTAGAATACCTCATGAACTAGCAACCCCTTTTGACCTAGTGACCTACATTAGCAAGCTTATTTAGATCCTAGAATCTAGAGGACCTAACCCGTCTAGCCAATCAAGGACTTGGACAAGAAGACTATAGGACGACTTATGACTTAGAATCATTCTACCTTCTTTAAATCTTAAACTCCCGTGCCTATGTACTTACCATTTTAACTAATGATGCTAATGTAGCCTAGTTTTTACAAGCTTATTCTTTATCGAGTTTGTTCATGACATATGCTATTGAGCGCTCACTAGCATATTGTCTAATCAGAACCGGTGCATAATGGTCTGATCAACCAATTGCACTTTGGTTCGGTTTTATCTATCGTTCTACGTGGATGGAGACATAGCTAAGCTTGTCCTCTAGAGTCCCATCCACGACTGCCTTAACAATTCCTTTTGAATTTTTTTTCGATAACGCCTCCTTCGAACTCTATATTTTTCTATGAGATTGTGAATTCTTACGGTATGATTTGTTATAAATTATTTTCCATCGATACCCCCTAGTGTCTTCTCACCCCCTACGAATTCTTAATTTCGAGGACAAAATTCTTTTAAGTTGGATAGGATGTAAAACCCCTAAATTTCTACTTTTTTTTTTTTTACCGATTTAACATTTTGTATTGTACGCCGCGTAATCGTATTTTACGTCGCGCGCAAGATTCGATTTCGTAACTGCTCGATGAGTGCGAATATGTGCGAGCGTACATATGTTGTTAAAAACGTTTTTCCATCCTATAGTTTCAAAATAATATATAGTAATTATTTTGCGAAAAGCGTCGCAACGAGTTTCAAAAAAAAAACATTATTTGATTTTATTATTATAAAAAGGCGAATTTATTTAATTATTTTAACTTACTAAAAAAGGTATTTCAAATAGTTTAGTCATTATTATCATTTTCAAAATTTATTTATATTGATATTTTATTATTCAATAAGGTATTTAAAAATATTTATTATTTTCGAAATTATTATTATTGGTATTTTGAAAATATATATTTGGAAGTTATTGTGGCCATTTTAAATCTCGATTTGATTTTTCATGGATTTAATTTAATAGTTTAAAGATAGAATTTAGACCTAAATTAAGTCTAGGTTATCTAGATTTAATTTGAAATTAAATCCGAATGGATTTGATTTATTGATTTAATTTTGAATTAAATAAATATTGATATTTTATTATTCAAATAGATATTAATGTAATTTTTGAAATTATTATTATTAGTATTTTTGGAAAATATATTTTGAAATTATTGTGGAGATTTAAATCTTGACTTAAATTTATGGATTTATTTAAATAGTTGATATTTGAAATTTGACTTATCCTATTCGATTTTAAACTAAAAGTTTATTTCATTTAAATTGGATTTGGACTTGTATTTGGATTGATTAATTTAAACTAAGTTGGGAATTATCTAATTTGGAGTTTTAATCTATTCCTAATCATATCCAAATTGGAAATTCCCACATCCTATAAATAGGCAGGTACTCATCCAATACATTATTCCTCCACAAATTTCCACAATCCAAAGTGAGTGCATCGTGTCCATGACCGTGTCCGTGTCCCATCCACTATGTGTTTCATTATACAAATACAGTCCTCCACCCCGGGTCCGACAGATCCGAACCTCCGTCCCTATCGTGTCGGACACACCCGACACGACTCATCTAAACTCAAAACCCTAATCCTAAACCTAACCCTTCACCACCACACCCCCACCATAGCAGCCGTCCGACTCTGTCCAGTATCCCCACGACCCCCAATGGCTGCACTGCTCCCATCATTACCATTAACACCACCATCGCCGCCGCCGTGGCCACCCTCTCCCAACCATCGTGACCAACACAAGACCACCACCATCATCACCTCGACTCCCTCCACCGTCGGATCCCAGCCACCTAGCCAACACAGGCTATCACCGTTCCCCCTTCACCACCGTCACACAAACCATCGTCATCATCACCACCTACACCGCCACCTGACCTCCCCGACACCACCCACTGTCACCGCCTTCATCGCCACGACCTACCCCCACAACCCACCAACAAACCCAACGCCCAAAACCCAGTTTCGCCCCACCGCAAGCCGTCATACCGCCCCACCACGGCCACTGGCCGGAACTCTCTAACCGCCACCGGAAAAACCTAAAAATACCTCCAAAAGTAAACATCACCACCAAACCTTACCTCCTTCCCGCCGACGAGCACCCGGTGAGCCATCGTGCCCCGATCCGAGCCATCCTGCCACCGAGTCAGACCATCGACGATGAGAGTGGTCGAGCGCCCGGAGCAGCGCCCGTCGCAGGCCGCTGTGACCACGCTCACGAGACCCGCGCCGCCTCCTCGGCGTGTCGCGCCTGACGCCCCTGGCCGGAACCCCGTTCCTCCGCCGCGCGGCGAGCCGTCCGTCGAAACCCTCAACCCTCTTTCCGTACCGTCGGACCGCCCGTCCCTTCCATCCGCCGCTCGCCGCCGCGACCCCCGCGTCACACGAGCCTCGATCCCGACCGCCTCCGCCTCATTTCGGCCGCCGCCCCACTAGAACTCCCCCTCCGCCGTTCACCGCCTGGAAACCGCCGAAACCCTCGCCGCACCTCTTCCCGAGCCTCCAGTCGGCGGCGCCACTGCCAACCGATAGGGGTGCAACTCGGGCGGGCTAAACCCGAACCCGATCGGGTAAACCCGTTAATGGGTTAGGTTAGGGTTGAAGATATTCGGGTTCGGGTTTGGGCTCGGGTTAAAATATTTGAACCCGATCAAAAATCGGGTTGGACTTGGGTTCATGTGTTGGGTAACCGAAGAACCCGAAACCCGACATACATATAATTTTATATATATTGTTTCATACTACTTAAATAAAAAGTTTAAACTATATTTTTTTCACCCGAAACTCTTCAACTCCTTGTCCTAAATCTCGTTTCAGTTTTATTTTGTAATGATTGAGACTTGATTGCTATTTGATTATGCATTTAATATTACTCTTGTTTAAAATTATTTCAAATATCATATTAGAGTCCGATAAACCCGATGGACCGACCCAACCCGATCGTCCGGGCTTGATCTTGGGCTTCATATGTTGAACCCGAAGTCGGGTCGGGCTTGGGCTTGGGCTAGGTTTATGATCTATCGGGTTGGGCTCGGGTTGACCTCAAACCCGACCCAACCCGCCCGAGTTGCACCCCTACCAACCGACCGCCGTCCCCCGTCTCCCCTTCTCTCCGCTTCATCCGGCCGTTGAAATCCCCCAAAACCTCTGCTCCGCCGCCTGGCCTAGCGCGCCCCGACGAACACCTCGCCTTCACCCTCTCTCTTTCCGCTCTCTCTCGCTCACTCTCTCTCCCATACTTTCTCTCTCTCTCTCCCCTTTCTGATTCTGCTTTTATTTTCTATTTTTTTGTTGTTGTTGTTATTCCCTTCTCGTTTAGGAGGAGAGCTGTTACAGAGTGCTGTAAGTATAATAATAATAATAATTATTTTATTATTATAAAAAAAAGAGTGCTGTAAGTTATAAAGTATTATTTATTTATTTATTTCTTATTCTTATTATTATTATTATTATTATTATTATATTATTCTTCTTATTATTATTGTTGTTTTTCTTCTCGAAAAGAGGAAGCATCACATGCTGGTATGCTGCAATGGTTGGGTAATTAAATACCTCTATTAGTATTATTATTATTATATTATCATTAGTATTAGATAATGGTTTATTTATTGATTATTAGTATAAACAGTTAAAGACTAGTAAACTATGATTTGCGCTTATTTTATTAGAATAGTTATTATTATTATTATTTTTAGTATTTTTAAAACTATATGGGTATTATGAATATTTTTATGATTTAAATTACCAAATAAAATATATAAGCTAAATATTTTCCAAATTTTATATAATTAAAATGTTGCCTCTTCCATATGTTTATTTCTGGTCTAGAAGTCCTAAAATTTCTAATATTATTTTAAAATATTTTTCTAATATAATAGTTTTTCATCAAAAAAACATATTTGAAAAACTTAAAAAGTTTTTGCAAATTAAATCTTATGTTTTAATTATTTATCTAAAAAAAAACTATTTTGCTAATACATCTTTTTCAAGGGATAAATATTATCTAAAAAATATTTTAACTAGTGCAATTATTTTTCTTTCTCAAGTGTTATAAATAGTTCTCTAAAAACCACATGATATCATTATCCATTCTTCTTCTTTGATTTCTCTCCTTTCCATGACCAATTCCCTTATTCCTACTCCCTCGCCAATTCAAGCATACCTTATGTCGACCCTAACCAATTGACCGTCCTGGACATGATGGAACTGTCCGTGCCACCATCCGAGGTCAACCATGTATGGTTTTGCACCGAAGTTGCAGATCGTGCCACCTTGATCATCGCGGCACACCAGGCGTCCTACCAGGCAAGACACCTTGCCTTTACTGTTTAATTCCTTGCTCATATCATGCATGTTTTTTTTACTTAATCTAGAAAAATAAATTGTACTTACAAATTATATTTTAGTTGCACATGGCTTAGAGTTATGGGACCACATTTGTTTGTGTCGTATTCATTGGCCCGACACTTGTGTATCACGAGTCACGAGTCTCATATAGACCTCGGACGTACGTATGGACTGGCCATCGTGTGCACATGCCGTGCGATAGGCAATAACTGCTAAAATAGTTATGGTTGTCTAGAAGGCTTAGTGACTTAGCAGTTATTAGGAATGTCGTGATGTGAATTCAGCACGAGTAGTGCATGGGGAGGGTGAAGACAGTTATTAGGCGCAGGGGCTTTCACACCTTTACTTTTCTCTAGATGCCATTTGTGACTCAGTCGAGAGACTAGTGGCCGTGCATTTATTTACTTTTCTCTAGATGCCACTAGTGCCTCGGTTAAACACAAATGTGCCGTGCATTTACTTTCCTCTAGCTGCCGTTAGTGACTCACCCAAGAGCTAGTGGCCGTGCATTATTTTCTCTAGAGCCCCTTAGTTCTCGCTCGAGTGCTAATGGGCCGTGCATTTACTTTTCTCTAGATGCCACTAGTGCCTTGGTTGAAACGCTAACGTGCCGTTTTTTAGCTTCGGGAGCCCTTATGTGGAACGTTGTTTTCAAATGCATATTCACATAGAATGGTTAAGACCTTTATTTGTGTAGTTTCTGTGAGCTTTATTTATTCAGTTATCGGCATGATTTTGTCTTGTTACGTCCCTCTAAGGACCTGGTTGTCTTGCCAGGTGTGTGCTATTGTCTTCGCAGGTATTCTAGCTCTAGCCGTGACTATCTCTATTTTTTCGAGGATGATTGCGCTTGGATCGTCTTCGCTTCGCTCGCCAAAAATCTTTTTTTGTTATGTATTTCTTTCATAGTTGGTAGTGGATTTCTCCGCCCAACTACCTGTACCAAATGACAATTTCATAGTTGATTAATGAGGTCTTCTATTCATTTATTTGTGTGGATGAGATTAGTTATGGATCTACTGCATTTTACAGCTTATGTATCCATACGAAGCCTATGTACTTCGTATGAATACAGCTGGCATGTCTACGTTCCTAGTCCTACGTATTTTGGGACTGGGGCGTTACACATCGAGCAATCGTCTATGACTTATAGTCTC
Organism: Iris pallida; assembly: GCA_029216955.1. Lineage (NCBI taxonomy): Eukaryota > Viridiplantae > Streptophyta > Magnoliopsida > Asparagales > Iridaceae > Iris > Iris pallida. The sequence continues at coordinate 1,482,686 of JANAVB010014600.1, forward strand.
GCCCTAATCAATCACAAAATTTACGATCAATCAGTTCGTTTCATTCTCGATCGTTACTTACAAATTTTATAGCACGAGGCACACACTATTTTGTATTCTCACGTCGTTTATATTTCCTTATGTATCGATCTCGATACGCCGTATCCATTTCGATAACTTAAGGGTCAACTTTGAATTCGTTTCAACGTCAACTTAACTCACATCGCATACATCCAATTTCACAACGAACATTTCCATACATCGACTCGTTCTTCGATTTGTCGCATCCCGCTATTCTTTGATCGCGTAACTGAGTTACCGATTATCCAACATCAAACCCTCAAGTCATACGATCTCGCCCTCTAAGTCTCGCACATTTTTCAGTCGTACTCAAATGAGTTTCGTCGTAACATAACCAACTATTTTTAGGCACGATTACTCACGTCAACCAACTCTTCACTGAAGTCGCACATCGTGCGATTCGATTACAATTCGCATCGCCCAATATTCTTATCGAAATCGTAAGTCATGCGATTCGATTCGCCTCGCCCAACATTTCAATCGGGATCGCAAGTCATGCAATTCGTATAATTTGTATCGCCCAACATTTTCATCGAGCTCGCAAGTCATGCGGTTCGATTTTAACGTTTCGAGTTTCCTATCCGGTCGATCCGATTGTTGCCTCAAGGCATAAGCGTTTCGCTAGTTCTCGTCATTCGACCGACACATAAAAATTTCAATCGACGTATCATTCAATGTTACAAGCCCCGCCTTATCGTTCTAACCAAACATCGAAGAACACTTGCATCAACATGCCGTTATACAAATTCTCAATCGAGTTTCGGTGCTATCCCGTCCGTTACGGACAAACCTTCTACAATTCTCACAAAATGTTGATGCAATTCATCGCACAAGTGATATTACATATACCACTCGGAATCGAGCCATTCATTGCATCGTGGTATGCATATACCACCTGGAAATTAAGTTACTTCCGTCGCAACGTACTTTTACGAACCAATAATCTCTTCCGACTCACGATTTCTGCTGTGATCGTGCTTGATCACAACCGTAACTCGGATTAAATCATATCCGAAATAACTCGACCAATGTTTCATTTGCCAACACAAGCTCGGTGCGCAACGAACCGATTTTGTTTCTCGATTTATAACTTTTATTTTTCTTCAGTTGCAGCTTGTGCAAAAGTTTATTCTTAATATCCGTCGCACTTCATGCAATGATTACTTGATACGCGTTGCACCACGTGCAATAATTTAACTTTCAATACGCATTGCACATTGTGTAATAATTTATTTTCGATATTTACTGCACCTCGTGCATCGATTTATTTTCGACATTCAAAGTCAATGCTCAAATCCGTTCAACACATTCGATATTGACTTATCGCTTTTCATCGCAACGCACACTCGAAATCGATATGTGAATCCGTTCGACACATTCAATATCAACTTTCATTTTCTTTTCAACGCATTATTTACAATCAACGTGCGGCAATTGCTGCAGCAACATTCCACGACTTTCATTGTATCGATGCAACCAATATTTCTTGTATCGTTCGTTGCAAACACGATATCTCAAATTACAATTCACGACGTGTTGCATCTGCGGCAATAAATTCTTGAATTCACATCTCGCAACTTGTTGTACTTACAGCAACATGCCTTTCCTGACTTTTCCAGCAAACACCATGTAATTTCTAAAACAACACGCGACGAAATTACATGATTTGTATTAGACTTATTGTATGGAACATCCAGGTGGCATCGAGTCGAGTCAAGAGTGATTTCGATTAGTGGTGGACAAAGTTTTGAAATTGAAATGAAGCAAGCGTCCAGAAGAAATTGAGCCAAGAGCTCTGATACCAATTTGTCACGTCCGACTCGGAATCACCCGAATCATCGTCCTCGTATGGGGCGTGATGCCGCATGAGCTTGGAGTTGCGCTCATGCAAGGCAAGATGACAAGTTCTCAAATGGTTATTTTTGAGTTGAATATTACACGAAAGGAAAACAAAGTATACGAAACGATTTTATATTCGAAATCATATTAGAAAGGCTTTCGATAGCCCAACAGAATTTGCCAGATTGGCTACAACACTCAGGTTCTCTCTTGCCCACAAAGGATTTTATCGTTCCATACATCATGCCTTCTATATCTCGGCCGCATCAATCCTGTCGCGAGTCGAGCGTCAATGCAATCGCACGCTTCAATACGCTTCGGCATTCCAAGCCTCAACGCGTTCAAGCGAAGCTCTGCCGTGACAGACCAATCCCTGAGCCTGCTAGCAAACTAGGGGGGATTAGTACTTTCGTCTCGCTGTACTGATCAAAAATCTACTTAGCAAACCGACATTTAGTACTGTATGATTCATGCAAACATACAATTTAGTTCTCTTTCTATGTTCTCCTTAGGATGAGTTTATGGCATATTCGAAGACTGTAAAGCATGGCAAGCATGTTATTCAATTCACGTAAGTAAACAGACAAGCAATCTCGTGTTTGATTCGTGGCACGACTTAGCAATTATCGACGCACTCGCCCTTGCACCGACGCAAGGTGAATACGCCTATCCGTTTCCCTGTCATGCTATAAGTGCTCGCTGTTCAGGATCCATCCATGCAGGATATACGTATACCTTGTACTTCCAAACCCATCGCCCTTAACTATATGAAGGTAACTAGCTTTCGGGCTAGAATGGACTTATATTATCGAATCGAAACATAAGACGATGTTAATCTGTGCGGTTGCTAACCAACATCAGAGGCCATCGAAATAATCACAAAATACCGAAAACGAATACCGAAAACGAATCCCTCCTAGGTCGAACGGTCCCAGCTCCCTGGCGTGCCGCGTTCGAGGGAATACCCATGCACGGCTTTTATATCTTTAAGTCCATTTGACCATGCAACGAATCTTATCTTTCATACAACCAAGCAAGTTCGCTTATCTCTATTTCAATTGGCATACGCCCGAGATGTCCTCAACTAACGCCCGGAGGCCGCGAACATTTCGAAGGCACCATGCCGCATTATCATCTCGTATTTCTTCTATTAACTTTCTATGTTCTTACATTTCTACTTCGTTTCAATGTTTCAATGGCATCATGCCTCAACTCGATGCTCGTCATCGAACGACCCAGGTCCCGAACACCTTTCGAGACATTATGTCATATCCGACAGTTCTGCCACATTTATGCCACAACTGTATTCTTTCACAACGAAGCCACCTTTTATTATCTCATGCACGTAGGCACGTTTTGACACATTTATCATCTATCCTTCGCGTCGTGTACTTGATGCACGCATCGAAGCCGTATTTCTATGCTTTAGTATTCAATGTCCGTGGCTTGCGCGCTAGGGCGCTCGCCTATTGTCTGTCAATGTTCTAGCCGTTCTAACTCGTGCGCGAAGGCACGGTATGGTTCGTACACTAAGGCACTCGCCGAGTACAGTTATCCCATGTTCTTGCGGCTTGCGTACCGAGGCACTCGCCTTTGCGATATCATGTTCCGAAGCGACTCGTACACTTGTCGTACGATTCATTTAAATTGTTCTATCTTAGTGTTTGACATGCATAGTTTATCTCTCTATCGAGCCACGCCCGTGGCGTTGATAGGTTAACTTAGCATACAATGATACGTATTTTACTTAAGCATGATGGAGTAGGAAAGAGAGTTAATGTCCCCCCACCTTGAGTCGATTCGCCTTGTCGTTTTGCCGAGCCATTGAGGCTCGATTTCATAACTTCATTGCACGGGTGTAAGCCCCTGTTTTCAAATTTCATTTTAATTAGTGTTAATTAATTTTTAATTTCAATTTTAGCCTTAAAATATTTATTATGATTTTTAGGAATTTTTCTAGAATTTTTAAATGCTTTTTAAATGAGTTTTAAATACAAAAATATTAATTTGTAATTTTCAAAATTGTTTTAATATCATTCTGTAATTTTTAGATTTGTTTTATATCAGTATGCAATTAGTGAAATGTTTTAAAGTGTGGGATGCAAATTCTTTTTTTGCATTTAACTCTGTTAGAGGCCTTAGTGTAATATCCTAAACTATAGGGGCCTAGGTGCTAATCGCCTACCCACTCCTGCCCGACGACCGACGACCGACGTTCGGGCTGCCCCCGCCATTTCCGGCCAGCGCGACAGCCCCGACCGCCTCAACACCCCTTAAAACCCCCTCTCTCCCCAGACCAAACTCTAACCCTAAATTCTTCCCACGACCACCACAACCCCTTTTTCTCCCCGCACGAACCTAGACCTAACCCTAACTCCGGCGAGCCCCGTTCAGCCCCACCGACGACCTCACCGCCAACCACCGCCGTCGACGAGTTCGCCGCAGCGAGCTGAGTCGATCGCCACCGCCCCGACGCCTACTCCGCCGGCCAGAACGTTCGAACCCACCCCCAGCAAGTCGGACACGTGAGTAGCAATATCTTCTCGTGTCGTGCGTGTCTCGTGTTGGGTCTATATTGTTCGCCGCTCCTGGAGAACCTAGTGGTGAGTTTGGACACGACGAAATCGACTCGTGCGTGTCGTGCTGACCTACGACACGAGAATACCTGTGTCCGTACTGTCAGGACACCAGGACTGTATTATATTTTTTTTTATCATTTTAAACACTTAAAACCTAATAAAACTAACCTAATCCTAACCCTAACACAACCGTCGGGCTGCCCCCCTGGCCAGCCCGACCCAACTCAAAACCTGACCCAAGCGGGCCCGAGTCGAGCCCCCTGCTGTTTGTTTTTCTTTTCTTTCATTTTTCTTTTTCTATCTTTTCTATATAATATTATAATATATATATATATATATATATATATAATAGATATATATATATATATATAATATTATATATTTTATATACAAATATATATATATATATATATTATATATAAAATATATATATATATATTTTATATATTATATATATATATTATATATATATATATATATATATGTATAGATTTATATCTATATATTATTATTATATTGTATTTTTGACAGTATATTATATATGTATATAATTTTATAATTAGTAAACTTTTTTTATATATATTTGTGTTTATATATTATGTATATATTCCATGTGCATATATTATATTATAAAAATATATATGTATACAGATATTGTATATTTGTAATATATATATATATATATTATATATATAATATATATATATATATTATATATATATATATATATAATATATATATATATATATATAAATTAAGTATTTTCCTTATATATATATTTGTACTTTTAACATATGTATGTATATTTTCACGATGCATAATTTTACCTTATTAAATATATTATTTATTTTATTTTTATTTAAATTGTATTTGTAGTGTATTTAAATTACTGCAACATTTGGTGTCCAAGCCTAGCATGGCTTTTGGGCCCAATGTGTTTTCACACATTCAAGACCTGTACAAGTTATTGACTTGATTCATGGCCTTGGGTCCTGTATTTGAACTTTGGTTCAAATTATGTACATGGACAAAATACGCAAGTAATTAATTATTTAATTTCAATTGTGTGCAATGTTGTTTTGATTTTCTATAAATAAAAGTACTATTAAAATTCTGGAAAAATAGTATTTAGATACTATGTTAAGTTAGCTAATTTAGTTTAGATTTTTATAGTATTAAATTACAGTTTTGCCAATAGTTTGGGCTTATGGACCAAACAATTATTTTTTGTATACTTAGGAAAGCTGATTTTTGATAAAATACTTGTACTGGTTAATAAATTCCAGAAAAATTATAATAAATTTCTATGATTTACTAGGATCGTTTTTGGTTCCAGAAAAATTTCTATGATTTACTAGGATCGTTTTGGAACCAAAAACTTATTTTTGATACTTAGTGTCTTAGCGTTCTAGCTTAGTGTGAAAACTAAGTTATTGTATTCATTTCTACAGTGACGAGTTACCGGACATCCATAGTACTTTTATCGCAGCTTGTTTTGCTTTGCTAGAGGCAAGTACTTCTACAAACTTTACATACTGCTATACAATAAACTGTGATTTACCCCACCATGTTAAATGCTGTCCTTGGGATAACAATTAGAACTTTACATATTGTATTTTTAGTCTCCACCATGTTATACAGTATTTCATATCTCTCACATGTTTAAATAAGGGTTAAGGGGAACTGTTAG